>JAWWEQ010051475.1:0-10143 GCA_035583055.1 Torymus tubicola | reverse complement strand
TACTGGATAAATTATACACCTATGGAATAAGAGGTTCGGCACATAAACTAATAATAAACTACTTAAACAATAGAAAAAAGAGAGTAAAAATAAATAACATCAAAAGTCAATTTCAAACAATACATACAGGTGTCTCTCAAGGTACAATATTAAGTCCCTTATTATTTATAATTTACATAAACGATATGCTAAAACACTACTCGAACACACTATACTTTCATATGCGGATGACACTGCGTTAATAATAAGAAGTAATACATGGTCAGAGGTTGAAGCAAAAACGAATAACTTTTTAAAAATAATATCGAACTGGTTAGCCCTAAACAAACTATTACTAAATACAGATAAAACGGTTCACATAGAGTTTGGAAATACCTATAATAGCACCCCGAAAAACCTTAACGTTATTATTGAAGTAGAACGAATAAATAGAGTAGAGAATACTAAATATCTTGAAGTTACCATTAATTGTAACATAAGATGGGAAAAACATGTAAATAACACATACAATAGAACTAAATATTTGACATTTACTTTTTATAAATTAAGAAGGATTTTCTCATATCAAAATCTCAGAATGCTGTATTATGCTCTTTTTCAAAGTATAATGTCGTATGGCATTATTGCATGGGTAGATGCATATATGAGCAAAATGAGAACTTTACAAAACAGAATTCTTAAGATAATAAATAAAAACAACTTCATAAAAGACAAACAACTTCTAAACATTGATCAACTTTTTACTTTTGAATCTATAATGCATCACTATGAAGATCTAAAGAACAAAAGAACAGTTTCATTTCATCAAACAGTAACACTAGGAAAAAGAATATATTAATACCCAAACACAGTAAAAGAGTCAGCGATAAAAGTAGTTATATTAGGGCAATAAGCTACTTCGGCAAATTACCCAACAACCTCAAAACACTAACAAGTAAAAATAGAAGAAAAATGAAAATTAAGGAATGGATACTCGAAAATTACATACAGATGAAGAAGAACACTTAATTTTAGCTTTCTTGGCGTCGTATGAAGGTAAATCTGTCTTATGTTTATAAAGTTGACGTTGACAGTTGGAACAAATATTCCTGTTTTCTGATATTAGGGGATACGCACTCCTAAATGTTGAAGGAAAATTCGATAAATTTATTACACGCCGGGTGATTATTTTTATTAAAGGATTTATGCATGTGATGTTGAAGTAAGGAGCTCGAAAATCAAAATACGCTGTAATAATGATATAGAATAGAAAAGAGATATAGAAAGATCTGTATATCTTAGCAGAGATTTTAGATATATCTGTTATTTAATTTTAGTTCTATACATTGTAATAGAACAAAAATTATTAAAAATTATTTTAAAAAATATAACATAGACAAAATTTTATCAAATGTCATTGAAGGATAATATAAGAGTTGATAAAAATAAAAATTAATTTGAAAAATGTCTTTTGAATATATGTAAAAAAGTAATTTTAGTGCTAAGAAACATTTACGTTTTAAATTCAAACCAGTAAATTATAATTAAATGAGACGGAGATGCAAGAGAATATGAATACATTATAACAGTTAGCAAGTACAAAATTCTCTGTGAAGTAATAATAAATACATATAACTAGTAGCAAGTAAAAAATGCACAGAGAAAAATATATATTTTAAAGATAAATGTTACTGATGAGTCTGTTGAACAGATCTAGGACCCTATCCATAACAGCCCTATCCATAATAATGCCGAAAGTATTTTATTAAATACCAAATTATAAGATACAAAAAAAAATAAAAACAATAAAAATATATAATTTTCAACGCTTTAGTTAACTCATTATTGAACTCGTTATAAACATTTAATAAAGTTATAAAAAATTGTTTTAATTCTCAAAATGTTAAGAACAGTATATATTGAAAACTATTTATTAAATTTATAAAATTTAATAACTGGATTAATTAAATTAAATTGATTAATTGGATTAACTGAACCGAGCGAGCATTAGCGAGCGAGGTAATAACGTTAGTAATAAATTAATAGCTGTAGCCTACAAAGAAAATCGAATTTACAAAATAAAGAGTACTTTGAAACATAAAGAAAATTTTGTAAACGCAGCCGACTGTAACAATAATAATATGAATCTGAAGGAGAAATGGTATAGAATGCTAGGGCCGGATTCGTCAGATAGCCCTCTGGGTGCTGTTACCGGACCGAAAGCCTGCTTGGCGAGGGTGGATGAGCCGGTTGACCTTGCCGGTTAACCTCATTATATTTTCAAGTATATTAGATTTTATAACTCTGAGACCATAAAATACGCCATTGTGCGACGGGGAACTGCAAATCTGACTTCAAATTCGTAATCTGCGACCCCAAAAACTATAAGCATGATACTTTTGGCAAGTACTTATTCTGTCAAAAATTAAAATTGCAACGCGATCCATTTTTCGTGAAATTGCAGAAAATCGCTGGAGAATAAAAATTTAAGTTCGGCCTACCGCACATGCGCAGTTAAATCGATGATTTTATTTGTTTGTATGGTTTAAATCAAAGAGAATTTCACAAGCTCTCGAATGCTCTGAACCGTTTTTCAATAGCTTGCAAATCCGTTTGAAGCGGATTTCTTGATCCCCCTAATCTCGCGATCGAAGTATGTGCGTCGGGTCCAGAGGCCTTAGAGGGCGACTTCTGGAGAGCGTCGGCTACATCGTGTTGTGAAAAAGGGCAAAGAGAAAAGGTTGTTAGAGGACGGTGGGAGGGGGCGGTTGGCTATTGCTTCAAAATCTTGCTCTATGATCGGGGGGTGGCGGCTGACGGTGGAAGCAAAGAACGCGATAAGATTAGCAGCAGTGAAGTTGACGAGAGGCGACGGGAGGCTAGGGCTGGTGACGTGCAGTCAGCGAAGTTCACGCCATTTCGCGTCAGTGGACGGAGCGGCGGCGAGAAGAGAGGCTACATGGTCGTTATTGGCTGTGTCGAAGGTATTAGATGCCTGCACGCGGAGAGAGCGGAAATGAGCGGTATTGGCGGCTGCTCCTAAGCTGCGCGCAAGGCGATAGCCGCGATCGCGAGACTTCATCAACGCCCGGATTGGGGGATTGACCCATGGCTCACGACACTCATAAGCACACGAGTAATCGTATGCTCGGCCGTGCCGGTATCGGATGAAGTAGAAGTGGCGATGAATGAGTGCAATGAGAAAGGCGTAAGAGTTGCAGGAGGGGGAGGTGGAGAGGGAGGTCTCGGTGAAGCACCTCTGCGTTGACTCTCTTCAGATCGCGGAACCACACTATTTTAGTAATGGATGAAGGCTCAGAGCAGGCAATAGTGATTTCAATGAAATCGTGTCCCGCAATGAAGGCGGCGTCCGATTTGGAGTAGGTGAGCACGCGATAATCACTCTTGACGCTGAAGAGGTCAATCCAGGTGTGCGACCTTCACCAAAGTTGGTGGTGGGTGGGATTTGATGGGACAAGCCGGAGTGAGTTGGAGCGGATGGAGTTTTGGAGGTGGATAGCGTCAGGAGAATTGAGAAGGGACATATTCATGATAATAGAATTATTATTTAAAAGTAGGTGCTTGAAACTGCTAATTTAAAATTTGCTTGAAACTACTAATTTAAAATTTGCTTGAAACTACTAATTTAAATTGTCACGAAATCCAGCGGCGAATGAGTATGCGTACGTAGTAAGGTGATAGCTGCCGGTAAGGTAGTTCGCAGGTAAGAGACCGAGCGAGAAGTTGACTACCTTGGCGAAGCGCTGAACTCGCGACTGAGAGAGAGACAGAGAGACAGAGAGAGAGAGAGAGTTCTGTGAGTAACGAGCTGCCCAGCTCAAAAGTAAATATTCAATACTTTTTTTTAATCCGCGAAGGTAATTTATGCCTGCAGCTACACGAGAAACTCCACCACTTGCCTCCACCACATGTCTCCGCCACTTGAATAATTCCTACATCATACATGTCAAATGTATGAGTATGATTCAAAGTATAATGCTCTTAAATCATTTTACTGTGTTTATTAATCAAGTCCTTCTCCCCCCCCCCTCCGTACATTCCTCGCCTAATAGAAATAATCCGATTTTTCAATAATGTTTGTTTAAATAGTCATTATTCTGTTATTTTTTTAACACATTATGGTTATGCTGGCCCTAAATTTCTTCAAATATGGGTTTTACATTATTGTTTCTAAAAAAAAAAATACTAACGCCACCGATATGGCCAATATTTGTAAAAATTTTGAAAAAATAAAAGTTTCATATTCATTCAATATTTGAAAATTCGCAAATAGGGGTACCCTTTAATATATATTCTAATCATATAGCTTACCTCTAAATATAGCCCAAAACGAATTTAAAAAAAGTGTTGTTATTTATCTTATCATAAATTTTGTCTTATTGAAAATCGGCAAAAAATTGGAAAAAATGACATGAGCCCGTTCAAAATAATAAGTTTTAAAAGTCTTAGAAAATTCTCTAGCATTTGGTATATGAAATAGAACGTTCTAACCATGTTTTAAAAAATCCATTTTCTTCCACTCGATTTAAGAGAGAATCACCGAGGTCTGTAGAAACCGTCCACAGTACCTACAGTTGTATTTAAGTAAAGAAGCACTGTGTTGGGCTAAAAGACAGTTATATATTAACCCTACCGTGGACCGGATTTGGCACAGTCTATGAACACCTTTTAAATAGTTATTGAAAAATAAACAAAATGAATTAAAAAATTTTATTGGACGAACAAATAGCTCAGGACTAGATAAGAATTATTGAAAACAATATATGAAATTCAATATAGTAGAGCTAAAATGGTAATTTTAAGGCTATACTTAGATCTATCGATTACATTAAGAAACTTTTTACCATTCTAGAATACATTTTTAGTTTTCAGTAGTTATTATGTAGTCGTTTATAGATCTTAAGTATTTAAACAACGATTTTGAATTTACTGTACTAAATTGTTCAATGTTGTATACCACTTTTAGTACTGGTCTGACCTACCTTTTGTATTTTCTTTGTTCTTCGAAAATTTTTTGCAAGTTATTCATAGATTTCAGAGGTTTTGGTCGCTATTTTCATTTTATTTGATTAGATTTCGCGTAGTTAGACACGATCTACCATATCGCTTATCCATAGCTACTTTGTAGCGTAATGCAGCGGTTGCATAAAAATAATTAATATACAATATAATTAATTATACGAATACGAAGAAAACTTTTATAAAATATTGACACAATGATATATATACAGATATATATATATATATATATATATATATAATAGTTATAAAGATGTACCCGTTCTTGACTGACCGTCGTGGAGAGGATCAATTGTATGAATCATCAATTGAAGTAATCCGTGTCTAAATTTTGCGTGACTTTCACGATTATATGCGCATTCAGTTTCCTGGACGGGAGCACGTGCAGTAAAACTATCACATCTGAGAACTTTTTTACTGCTGCTACATTCATTCTCATCAGCAGCAGAAATGTTGCCGTGTTGTTGTCCTCCAGGAATATTTCCAACACTACTTTCACTATTGGTAGTACACGGATGCTGAAAAAATAAAAATAATAAAAATTGCAGCAAAAAGTTATAACAATCAAAACCAAATAGAGTTATAGAAATCCTGTAGCTGAGAATTCATTCAGTACAAATCAAATTTTATTCTTAATGTTTTATAAAAACAAGACTTTTAATGCCCATATTTATAAAAGAATATATATTGAGTTTCATATCCTTGCTGATTTTGTAATCATAATTGAATACCTGCTAGCTAATATTACGATTTTTATTTTTCACATGCATTAAATAACGTTATCCTAACTGTTTTATTTCTAGTAAATTAAACTATAATATATAAATGTTAAATAAATTAATTCAATTGAAACACACTAAAATTGGTTCACTCAGGAAAATGGTTTTTTAGCCTTAGCAGATAAATTCACTTAAATATTTTCTACTGAATTTTAATAGAATCTGGTTAATGTCAAGTTAATGTTTGTTAAATTTAAAAATACATCTGCTTCAATATGAATCCCTAATAGTTTACCATAAGAATAGAATCTACTAAAATTTGATCGGAAATGTGATAACTATTAATGTTTCTTTGTTAATTAGAGATTTTTTCCTATTTTCAATTTTTTACTTTATGTGTTATTAAAGTTTAATAAGAAAGCCAGTTAAAAAATTTGTTAATCTACCAGATTAAAAATTTTTTAAATATCTACACGTTATTTATGTAAATAAAAAGTATAAGAAGCATTTATTTTCGGGAATTAAAATCATTAAAGTACTCTCTAAGACGACTTATCAACACGTAAACTATTATACGGTTATTCTATACCTGAATGTATTTGAATTTCATTCTATACGTATCTATCGAACGAGCATCATGAACGAACTACCTGACTTATCAACGTTCATTGGAAATACGTGCCATTCATCATACAGTGTGACAAAGAAATTATAAGGAGAGTAATTTATTTTGCGTCATTTTATAAATGGAAGTCGATGGAAATAATAAATATATAATTTTCTGTATTATTAGCAACAATATGTAACTAAAACATTTTTACTCGCGGCGAGCAGAAATTGCCTATTATTCGCCCGTATAGGGTAGTATTAGAATTAGAATAGAAATTTGGAGGGACCTTGCGGTGTAGTACCCTTAGCTCATTACCTTGTTCCCGTCCGTTACCAGTAGGGTAGCAATATTCCCTAATTTCCTCCGGTAGCGCTACCCGTCTACTGAATCACTTACGCCTGGTGTCTGCTAGAACGGGACATTCGCAGATTACGTGAATCGGGGTTTCTTCCTTGTTTTCGTTGCATCTTGCACAGACGGTAGACTCTGTCCTCCCTATTTCGTGCTGGAAGCCCCTCAGATCTCCGTAGTCTGTTATTAGCTTCACTATCGATCTGAGACCCTGTGTACGGCTACCATGTTTGGTTAGGACGTCCGCCTTCTCATTTCCCTTCCAACGAGAGTGGTCTGGTATCCATGTTAGGTTGAGAAGTTTTTCCTCTCGTAATACCGTTAACACGGCTTTAGTCTCCATTACCAACTTAGAGTTAGTGTATGTCCTTGCAATGGTTCTCGGAGCCGCCTGGCTGTCAGAGCACATCCAAATGGTCATACCCCTTCTGCCTGTTCTACCGATTTCCTCCGCGCAAAGTTTCATCGTGTGTATCTGTACCTGAAATACAGTACATAGACCCATCCGTGAACCATATCTCACCGTCTCTCGGCCTGTGCTTCTCCCATGTCTCTCTCTCCGGAATGTGGATTTTAAATCGCCCATTCCGGAGTGTCTGTGATAGGATTTCATCCTGAGGTTCTTTCCAGAGCACTCTTAGTATTTTCCCAAATAGCCTCTTGTGCCTTGTACTATTTGTGTTCCATCCACCGACGCAACTTAGTCGGTATGCCGTTATTATTGCCTCCCTCTTGATGTGCAGGGCTACGATCGGTAAGCCGAGCACGGTCCTCATTGCGACATAAGGGGT
Organism: Torymus tubicola; assembly: GCA_035583055.1. Taxonomy (NCBI): domain Eukaryota; kingdom Metazoa; phylum Arthropoda; class Insecta; order Hymenoptera; family Torymidae; genus Torymus; species Torymus tubicola. Next base: position 2,653 of record JAWWEQ010051475.1, on the reverse strand, counting down.
GCTCCTCCTCGTGGCAGTAATGCCTCTGAGGAAAAGCGCCTGCACACGATCCAGCTTTTTCCTCACCGTAGACCTGAGCGCCCTGCTCCACCAGACTATGGAGGCAAATTTTAGTCTTGGCACTATAATGGCAGAGTAGATCCAGTCCCCACTTAGCGCCGATAGCCTCTCTACGTTGCCAGAATGTAGATACCGTATTTTTATACTTCTCCTCCAGATTACGACGCTAGAGTAACTTCCTATCCAGAAAAACTCCCAGATATTTAGTGCACTCTACGTACGATATCGCTGTATTGCCTAGCACCATCTCCTTCAACGGTATGATTTTATAGCTCCTCGTGAAGATGAGTGCCTTAGACTTTTCACGATGGATGCACAGTAATTTGTCCATACACCACGCTTTCGTTACTTTTAGGGCCTCCTGTAACAGGTCCCATAGAATCTCTTTGTAGGCACCTCTTGCTAGGAGAGCTAAAAATTATTAATTGTAGACTAAAAATTAAAAATTGAAAAGTTCATTTCTAATCAGCTGTAGGCAATTAAAAATTGAAAAATTAATTTTTTATCGAATACATTCGATTAAAAATGGAAAAGTTAATTTCTAATCGACTATATTCGATTAACAATAAAAAAATCAATTTTCAATCGATATTGTTCGATTAAAAATTAAAAAGTTAATTAATTAAAAATAAATTAATTAAAATTTAATGTTTAGATTAAAAATTAAAAATTTTATTTTTAATTATAATACGTGGAATTAAAGATGAACTATTTAATCGTTAATTTATCATCAATTAATTGAAAAAGTTAATTTAATATTTCGAACTTCTTCGCAGAACCGTATATCATCCGCATATCCTACCGCATTGATGCCCATCCCGTTGAGCGCTCGTAGCAGGCTGTTCACGACAAGATATCACAGCAGGGGGGAGAGTATCCCGCCTTGAGGGCAGTCCTCCGAGAACCACCCACGTATCAAGTGACCCAACCAGGATCTGTGCTTCTCTATATCCTCAAGAGGGCTCATAAGCCAGCCTATGACGCTCCCGGGAATGCCATGTTCTTCCGCTTCTCTCCGGATGGCTTGTCTAGGTACGATTAAAAGCACCCTCTACATCTAGAAAGGGTCCCACGCACACACTCCTTTTCGTTCGATCTAATCTTCAATGAAACCAGCGACCGGTAGGAGTACGGTCTCCACAGATCTACCAGTGCGGTAGGCGTGTTGCTCTTTATGACGTGGCCGAATTTTTAAAGGGCCCTCCTTCAAAAACCCATCAACCAGTATCTGTAATGCCTTCAGCCATGGTTTTTGCACCAGCGCTATAGCTGGGCATGTGTGCCTTACCGTCATGCTCCTGGTTAAAACCACCGAGGGCCTTTTACTGTGGTGCAAGTTGATTTGAAGGATGTTTGCCAGGGATTCAGCCATTAGTGCTGTTCTCCTCCTACCTCTTCCTTGTCCCTCTGCAATGGCTTTTCTTCCGCGTCCTTGGTTGGCCACCTAAAGGTGATCTCCTCTGTCCCTAAGAAGGCTCGCCCTCCGTTGGCCCTGATATTCTTCGTTGATGCCTCATCCACCTCCAGACAGAGGGTATTGTCGCCCCAGGAGTTTAACCAGCTGGGTTGCCTCCCTCCTCGATATCAATCTCACTCTCTTGATAAGTTCGTCAGGGTGGACAACCCTCGCCTGGGAATGGTCCTCGAGTTGAATCGTCGGTACTGCCAGTCGCAGCAACTTCTCGGACTCTTCATAACAGATAAAGATCGTTACCCTTTGCCTCAGGTACGTCTCCCTGAACCGCAGGACAAATTCGTAGTCCTGTATGTCCACGATCCGGTCCATGATCACGCCCTTGAAGAAGTCAAAGACCGTCATCTCCATTCTCACGCCAGTCTCTTCCCCGAAGGTTACCATGACCCTGAATATATTGGCGGAGATAACGGGGAATAATGGCCCTTCATTTGAAGCGGGACTTAGCCCCGGTTTGTTCCTCTTGCACATTTTACATTTAACAAATTACATATTATATGATATCATGAAACAAATAAATGACTAAATAAATGAACAATCAAAACATCATTCAAGTGTACAACATAAATACGTTTAAGATTAAAAATAAATTGCTATCGAAAAGGTGGATACCAAAGTGGGATTCAAGGATAGTAAGTTATGGTTTTTGAGTGCAGATAGCACGAGTTCGATGTGAATTAATATTATATAACTGTATGACTTTAATCGAATATAATTGTACTTCATAATTCGAATTTTCATGCTATTACTCAAATAATTTTATAACAAATACATACAATACAAAGAAAGAATAAAAGGATCTAGTTGAGTAAATTAATTGAAAACATCAAAGACAAATAATAATTTGTGACAAATATAATATTCATTTTTAATCTTACGATTTCAGTTATAATTTTAATTATAAAAATCATAATATTAATTTTCTACAAAATTATAAATGTAATATAATGTCACGGGGTGGTTTTTATTCATCAAATGCTTTCATCCATGCAATTTGGTGATTAGAACCCGGGCCTTTCTGTTCACTGTTCATTGACCCTGCGGCCAGATTAAGTCGCAGACGCTACAACGTCGTGCAATTGCGAACTTAATCTGGTGTCTTACCGTGCAACACGCGAG
>JAWWEQ010051474.1:0-10143 GCA_035583055.1 Torymus tubicola | reverse complement strand
CAGTAATGGCTATTTTACCTTATTAAATGTATCAGAATAACGTACATGCACCATCAATTACGCGAATTTAGTTTTCTTATTATCCAGCCCGTTAGATTTCAGCTGTAGTTGATTTTTGACTGCGTCTGCTTAGTTTGAGCGACAAATTTAATAACATTTCTTGAATAGAAATTCCAATTAACATTAATTAACAATCCGCGAGAAAGTACTACATCTCATGGTACAAACTTGATGCAGGTTTTGTAAGATTTTTAAATAAAATACAGTGTCGAAATTACATCTCATACTATTCTTACCACAAACCTATTGTTACTTTTGTTGAAATCAACAATGAAATGCAAGCGAATCAAATGCAACTATTGAAGATTGTTAATTATTCATGTTATACGGATTTTGTTTTTTATACTTCGTTGAATTTGTCGCAAGAAAATATTATATAATTTGATACGAATAAGGCCTAATTATATTTCAAACCTTTTTTTAAAATAGTTTCAACGTATATTAATTGAAGTTATCACTTCTGCCGGGCGTCCCGAGACGCACACGGTTTTTTTAATTTAAAATTCAAGAAAATTTTTCAAAATACGAGCTAGATGCGAAGGTAAATAATACAAATTATAGCATGCCGTCGTATTTTTCAGTATTTTATTCGGTGAAAAATATCTTATTTTGTTATAACATCAAGATTGAATGGTATTCTTTCAATAATTTAATTTCTTAATCGGATTAAATATAAAAGATATCTTTCTTTGACGTACTGGGCGTTGACTATTAGAAATTTTTCTTTCTCTGCATAATTTTGAAAAGCATGACCAAAGTCAACACAGTCCAATGTCAGTAAAGAACAGTTGAATTGATGATCAGTTTTTTCTGAAGCTTTTCTTACAACTTCTACGTCTCTTTGATGGAGTACTCGATCAGATATACTTTCTGTATTAGTCTCATATTTGAGATAACTAGGTTTTATAACCCTTTTAACAAGCGATAATAAAAATATTTTGAGATCACTGTAGAGCATCGTGATATCTGCATTTGTTTTTTGAAAAGCCTTATTGATACTGTTTAAATCTGGTAAAACTTCGTTAAGAAATAAAAAATATAATAAATTATATTTATCGGCATACATTGGCGCTAAATTTCTAGCTGTGTAACTCTTTTTTTTATCTGGATTTGCAGCTTCTTCAAAATAACTTTTCAATTCAAGCCACTGACCAACAATAGCTTGAACTGGTATAGCCCAAGAAAGCCAACGCGTGTCACACCATTTCCCCAAGCGTGCAGGTGTTTTACCGTTATTAATTACTTTATAGAACTGTTGGTATTCTAGCTGTCGTTTAGGACTATAATGAATCCAGCTCCTTGTTTCCTGAAGCATATGTTCTACATTGCTGGGTGATTTTTCGTTTGCATATGAAGCAGACTTTGTAATGCGTGCCCGATTCGCGTTCCAAATTCGCGTGCTACACGTGAGCGCTCGCGCGCAAGTACAATTCTCGGAATTGAGACGCGTATCAAGATCGTCGCAATACCGCGAAGCTGCCTTTAAATTCGGGAAGCCAGGGCATCCATCTTAACTTAACATCTCGTTCGTTGTACAAGTGCTGTGCGTCTCTCCTCGGGTTTTTTTACGTGTTCCCGTAGGCGAGTTGTGTGTTAGTGTGGGTATATAGGCGCGAGAGCCCCCATATCACGTACGTTAGAGAGAGAGAGAGAGTTGCTAGACGGAATGTTAGAGTGAGTGAGAGGGAGAGAAGGCCAGCGGCTACCTGTGTGCTGTCTATACTACGGCCGGTGTGCATCAAGCGGACGGCGAAGGAGAGAGATAAAGAGCCCGAGAGAGAGGGGAGAAGAGATACTACACTACTGCCACATTCTATTAGGTAAAACCTAATTGAAAAATAGTTATGAATTCAAATCACCGCGCGCAACAGGTCGCAGTGGCACCACGGCATATGTGACTACCGAGCAGGACTACCGCCGAGAAGAGCCAATCACAGGGCTAATGAGTCTCGTCTAATCAGCTAATTGGAGGACTGAATCGGCCAGAAAAATAGTGAAGGAAGCTCGTACACTGTGTGAGTCGACAGAATAGCTGCCGCCCTACGTACCGCCCTTGGAGTGAGAGAGAGAGAAGATGTAACACTGACGAACAAGACGGAAACCGTGTTCGCAACACGATTTCCTCGCCAATCCGCTTTAGATAGTCATCGCGTACACCAGTAAAGAAGTAGTAGAGATAAAGTAGAAAGAAGTAGTGAGGTGATAAAAAAGGAAAATAGCGTAGAGAGAGTGAGAGTCAGACGTGTAGAGAGGGAGTAGTGTGATAATAGAGTAAAAAGTGTAAAGAGAGAGATAGGAGGAGACTGCCAGAGAGAGAGAGTGAGGGATAGCGAGTGACGGAGAAACGAACAACGGTAAGAATTTTGTGGCTGTCGCGGGGCATTATCTTTCCGCCCCCGACCCTCACATATATATCAATGAATTTTATATATATATTTTATATTGTGCGTGCGTGCGTTTCTCTCTCGCGAGCGGTCTAGTGTGCGCGTTTCGGCCAGTGCGCGGCCATTTTTTTTTGATACATTGTACGACACGAGCGAACTCGGCAATTATAGCAATTAACGCAAGAATAAATAAATTGTTTAATTGAGCATATCGCGAGTTTTGTACGAGTTGAGTACGAGCTGCCGCGTGTAGAGGACAGTAGTTGTCGCCATGGCCTGGCGCCCCTGGTCATAAATTCAGCCTCGCGATATTTCGGGATATTAAGAGTAGGTTTAATGTTATTTTTGAAGAGAGCCCAATCACATCACAAAATTCTGCATTAAGTTTTTGTTCTCCACACTCACTGCACTTAATGTTTTCAAAAAGTTTTCACATTGAAACATGCACAAAAAGAAATTTTCCTGTGCTGAAATCAATAGGTGACTGTTCCACAGTTTGTTCCTTACTTGGCAGGGAGTGCTCCACTTTCCTTCTGGACTTTTCTCTATTTAAATTCAGCTGATCTTTTCTCTTGGAAGATCGTCCTTTTTCTGGACGCCAACGATTATTAACATAATGCATTTTTGCAGCTCTTAAAAATAGTAAAAATACTTCAAAACACAGTAAACACAATACACAGATATATGAGTTTTTATCTGCTTGATTGTTTACTGTATACTAGGATATGGGTATGTATAAATCTGTCGGAAACAAGTTTTTAACGCGTAAAAAACTATGTAATATACTGTAAAAAACCTACATACATGAAAACCATCATTCAATTAGGAAAATTTAACTGATTTCTCTAAAATAAACTGGTATTGCGCTGTACTCGTAAATCGTTAATTTATTGAGTTGGTAGTATTTGGAGTACACTTTATAGAGTACTAATCGTAAAAATAAAAAAAAATTTAAAAAAATTAGCGATGAAGCATCTTTGAATTTGAATTTTAAGATAATGCTAAAAATGGTGTAAAATCGAGAAAAAAATAACAAATACAATTTTCAAAACATATGAAATAAAATATTATATAATTGAATTTATGTATGGACTTATTTTTTTCTTAAAGTTAAATAGGTATAGATTACATTTATGCAATAAAAAAACGAATTTTGAATCATTTTCGACTGTACTCTACCCTTAAATCCAAGTCGCGAGGATAATTATCAACTAACGAAGATGCTTTGCTTTTTATATCATTAATACTCAAATTCTGTAAAAAACCACATTTTTTCCGCAAAATTAAGGTACGATGCACGCCGCTTTTGTAATTCTGCTACCAAAGTGTCTAAAATAACCTAGTAAACATTCATTCTAAAATTATCGTTAACATTGAAAAAATGTTCTCTGTAGATGACTCGCCGTACTGATTTTTTCTTTCTTTTGACGTTTCATGTTTTTTTCGTATTCTTTTACTCTTGACATAATCAAAGCTTCATTTTCAAAATCGTGAAAACTGTCTTCGTTTCTAAGTTGAATAATTAATTAACCGTCGTACTAATTTATAACAGAAAAAATATCTATGGATTCAGCTTGTAGCTGCTTACTTATTGCATTAATTCTACTTAATAATAATTCCCAAAAACAAATCATGAAAGCAGTTTCTAAGCGTTCTAACTGTGCACGTATACCTTTAGCTTGTCATTTAACTATGGGTTTTTGTGTCTCTTCGTTTTCAATTTCTTCTAATGATTTTTACACTGGCTCCCACAATAAAAGTAACCAAAAACTTAAAACTTTCACAAGAATCATGACGAGCAGACCATCGCGTCACTGATAAAGTTTTTATTGTTTTTCTTTTATTGTTTACTTGTGATTCACTTTGCATATCTGATATGGTTTTTTCCTGTTGTTTTTTAAATATATTGCATTGATTCTGCAATATTTCCCAACGATGAGTTGTTAATGCAAATAAATTATTCAATTCTTGAAAAATATTGAAAAATTTACAACTTCGAAAATTTCTGCAGCACATATATCTACTAAATTCAATGAATGTGCTGAACAGGGTATGTATTCTGTCTGCCGGCAAATCTCTTTAATTTTTGCCTGTACACCATTGTATGCACCAGACATGTTGCTAGCGTTATCATACGACTGGCCACGATAGTCCATTATATTAATATTAGCCTCTTCTAAAGTACTAAGAATAGCATTTGCTATTTCTATGCCTTTATGTCCAACATTAGGTAAATATTTTATAAATCGTTCTATTGGAGAGCCATCAGGTTTTACATAACGTATGACAAATGTAAGTCGATCAACGCGAGATAAATCAGGTATAGAATCAACAACAATGGAAAAATATTTCGATTTTTTTACCTCTTTGTAAATGTTTTCTCACACCTGATTAGCTATTAAATCAATGAATACATTGCAAGTCGTACATGATAAATAGCTTGTATGCCCTTTGTCAGGATTACCATAACGCGATATATGCTCAGGTGAAAATGTATCATATTCTGCTAACAATTCTAAAGACATTAAATAATTACCATTTTGTGGACTTCCAATTTTTCCTGCATGGCCTCTAAATGAAAATCCTCGAGATGAAAGCGATTTGATTACACTTACCACTCTTTGAAGTACATTTCGCCAATATTTTATTTCCGTTTCTAATCCTTTCAATATTTGCGTATCGATGCGACCAATAATACTTTCACATGTATTTAAATCTATCAAACAATTTTTATGGCTGTTGCTATTTCCGTGTTGTTCAATTCTTTTAAAATTTTTCCAATCATCAAAACCTTTTTTTGTTCCAAATTAAGTGCCTCCATCAAATGCTAAACATGGTCCACAATAAACATTACCAGTACTTTTTGAATATATTAACCACTTTCTTGAGCTTTTTTCACCATTACATAAAATCGTATTGTCTCTTACTTTTTATAAAATCACAATCCATATGTTGTACAAAGACATTTTTTACTATATAATCTCTAGTTACATCAATGATTTCCCAGAAAACTGGATCATTGTTAAGCTGAAAATTAGTTTATTTTATTTCTAAAACTTCCTTTTCAATATTACCTTCATTTCTTACATCCACAGTCGTATGTAAATCAACATAGTCAACATTAACATTTTCAAGCGACATATTCGAAAGATTTTCAACGCACTGTATTTCATCTTCACGATTAGTTGTTTCTTGAAATGTACACAAATCACTTGCACTATTACCATTTTTAGGACCAGATTGGGAAGATGAAAAAAAATCATTTAATTTTGGCGCTTTAGAAAAAACTTTTTCCACTTTTTCTGCCTTTTCTTTAGCACGTTTTTTGTATTCGAAGCCGCTTAATTTTTTTCTACCATTTCATGTTGGAGATCACGCAGCGAAGACCTTTTCTCGACAATGCGATGAGAAGACTGATGAAAATGGTGTTTTCTTTTTGCGGTTGTCCTCAGCCCTCGACTCATAGTGTTTATATTTAACATTTTTCACGCGAGAAACTTGTGCGACTGGCGGTGTCAAACTCACGGTCGGCATTTGTTTACAAACTCGATACTCCGCGTAGTCCCGTCCCGCGGCGCGACAGCACGAAGGGTGCGGATGGGGTTCGCCGTTCTCGCTGTGTTTGTTAGGCTGCCCTACAACCTCGCGATAGCGCGCGCGCGACCTCATGTATGTAGAGGCAGCCTTATGTCAGGAACGCAGTGTACTGAGAATCGCGACAATGATGCCTCCCATAATTTAGGCGTAATAAAGTTTTTCATTTTTTTCCGTTATTAGTTTCACCTAATTTTTTTTCTTTTTTTCAAAATTTTCCACCCGCTGAAAGCTGCCGCCATAGGCTACAGCCTTCTCAGCCTATACATACATTCGCCTCTGGATGAAAAAGCATGAAATAATAGGCTTAACGAAAACATGGTTGGAGAGGAAGCAAGAAAGCAAAGTAGAAAAGATCTTAAAAGACTATTTTGCATTAACGCGGTCTGATATCTATAAATTTGGAAAAAAATCAATATTTTTTTCTTTGACTTTTCGATTCTATATATTATTCTCAAATTGTAAAAAAAAAGTATGAGAAACATATCTGAAAAATTCTCGAAGATACAAGCAAAAATGTAAATAAACTTCTATAGGAACATGCCACCAGTTTTGACTGATTTGGATTTTACCACCCAAATATAGGCCATATGAAGAACCTATTTACAACCGATTTTAAACTTAAAGAAAAAAAAGTAATATTTTGGAATGTTAATTTTAAATTTATAAAAATAATTTTTTTAATAATTAATTTTTATTAATTTTTTAATTGAGTTTTTAATGAAAAAAGATTACGAAAAAGAGCGTGACGGCTACATATTAAATTGATAAAATACGTTAAATAATTTAATGTTTATATATTTTACAGGTATATACATACATAATCTAAATACATACAAAAATTTTAAATGTAATAGAACAAAAGAATAGATACTTTGTGTAAATTTTTTTCTAGATTTACAGCAGTAATGAGAATTCCCACCGGGCCAGAGCATCAAATTGAATCACCGCACGTGAGTTGAGATTTCATGTGTACATATGAGTTATTGCTACCGTACAGCAAGGTGAGTCTCTCCAGCGACAAAGTGCAGATCTCCCATCGGTGTTGATCGATGTTGATAAAGCCAGTTGAGTCGAACCAGTTGAGTCGAGCCAGTGAAGTTCAGTGAGTTTTTCTGGTGAAATTTGTCTGTTTCCTTGAGAGTTGATGTTGCCTGGAGGCTGGCGAAAATCAGAGAGAGAGAGAGAGAGAGAGAGAGGAAGAGAGAGAGAGGGAGAGAGAGAGAGGGGGGGAGAGAGAGGGGGAGAGAGAGGGAGAGAGATAGAGAGAGAGAGCGAGAGCGAGAGAGAGAGAGAGAGCGAACACTTCCTCCTTCACGTGAAAAACCGTCACCGAGAGCGTGAGTCAAATCAATCTCTCTCTCATTTACACGAGGGAGGAGAGACACAAATATAAGATTACTACTGAGGTTGTCAGTATGACGTCTCAGCTATTCTACAAAGACGCCGCGAGGTGTTACCATGCCGTGGCAGCGCCGTGAGTAGGACCGCGAGGAGCGGGAAATTTAAAATTACCTTAATTCCTCAACAGTTTTATATATCCCATGCATTAATTTTGAATTCCTATTTCTTTCTTGATTTTCTTTTATAACAGTCAAATAGATTTTTGAACTACTATTTCCTCTGTATATAAATTACTTTTAAAAAAAAGTAAAAATATTGAGGAGTAAGTATATCTGTTTCTCTCTCTTTCTTTCATTTTTAAACGTTTATTATAGATCAGATAGTTAGGAAATCAATCAACAAATTGCCCAGTATTTAAAAATCAGTCAAATTTTCGCTGATTTTCTGCTAAATACGCATACTTGCGACGCCATAAAAGAAAATTAAACAAAAATTTATTTCCCTTGGAAATTGAAAATATTGTTTGAAACAAATATCGTTATCAGATTTTTAAGAATTCCATAAGTATAATAAAAAAAATTATTAATTTTAATAATGAAAATTACTATAAAAAAAAGTGTATAAACATTCTGACTATTTATCTATAAACTACAAAACAACGCGCCCGGCAAGTATGCGTATTTAGCAGAAAATCAGCGAAATTTGACTGATTTTTAAATACTCGATGATATTTTGATTGATTTCATAACTTTCTTATCTTTAATAAACGTTTAAAAATGAAAGAGGGAGAGAAACGGATATACTTGCTCGACAATATTTTTACTTTTTTTTCAAGTAATTTTATAGAGATTTTACGAGTTTTTAAGAGTTCAAGAATATATAGATAGTGGTATAAGATGCGTATATGCACACGTCGCTTAGTTGTCTATACGCGCATCGTGACGATCTATATACGCATATAGTGTTACCAAAAAATATCAGCTGATTTATCAGCTTAATCAATTTCCCTTTTTGCACCTGCCGCAAATAAGATGCGTACATGGTATATACGCAAAGTATAGATATATAGAATATACAAAAGTATAAACGCGTGCTGAACTCTGCTGCTTCCTCCTAATTGTATTTTTATTTCGCCTATATATATGGGCAATTCTCTGACAAATCGACGGGTCAAAAAATAGATTTTCTTGAAACTCTGAGAAAATGTTCCGCTACTCATTCTGGATATCCCTGAATTTTTTTAGATTTTTTTGACCAATAGTTTTGGAGATATAAGAGGTCAAAAACTGAATTTTCATGATTTTTTGCATTTTTGACCGATTTTCATTAATTTATAACTCCTCAGGGAAGCATTTTTCGCAATAGACACAAGAATATTTTTTTTTGTGTAAAATATAATTAAATTCTACGAAAAATTACAAGAAAAAAAGTCTACGTAAGATATTTCGAAATTTTGCTTCGTTTTTTAGTAAAAAAATCCTTTAATATTGATAAAATTTCATCATTAAATTCAGAATTTTGATTAATTTTTCACTCAAAAACGAAGCAAAATTTCGAAATATCTTACATAGACTTTTTTTCTTGTAATTTTTTCGGTGGAGATACCTATAATCAGTTTATATTTTTTTCTATTTTAATGTTTCATTTGGAGGTATGTGAGTGACAGTGTAAACATACAGCTTTGAAAACATTTTCATTAAAAAGCTGAGAAAATTTTACAAAAAAAAGTATTCTTGTGTCTATTGCGAAAAATGCTTCCCTGAGGAGTTATAAATTAATGAAAATCGGTCAAAAATACAAAAATCATGAAAATTCAGTTTTTGACCTCTTATATCTCCAAAACTATTGGTCAAAATAATCTAAAAAAATTCAGGGATATCCAGAATGAGTAGCAGAACATTTTCTCAGAGTTTCACGAAAATCTATTTTTTGACCCGTCGATTTGTCAGAGAATTGCCCATATATAGACACACACACAAATTCATCGCGTCAAAGTCGGAAACTAGCCGCTATACCTATATATGTATACTTACGCTGGCGCGCGAGCCCACGTGCACGTAAACATATTGTATGTATACTTGCCTTCGGAGCGCTCTTGCGCTCCTTGATAACCAGGGTGTCCCAAAAAGACACGAACCCTTCAGTAACTCTTCGGGATGAACTCCTATAAAAAAATGTTAAATACAAAAGTTGGAGGATTTCAAAAAAGTAATTCAGCGGTGACCTTGATTTTGATCTCGACTTAAATTTTCAAGGTCAAATCAAGATCAACTTTAAACTTTTAAATAGAAACCTTTAGTTTTTATTTCAGAAATCGATAGAGCGCAAAATTTAACATCCAAATACGTGTTTATGAATTTTTTTTTAGATGTTCTTGAAGGTCATATGAAGGTTGAATTTGCTTTTTTTTATTTACTTGACCGGATTGAACCGTAGAGAAAAGAGTTGCAAGGAATATGAGCGGCGCTTTCATTGGTGATCTTTTATTTGTCCTTGACTTTATTTCAATTTCTTCAAAATTTACGTTATTTAGAAATGGCCAAAAAAGCCTATAAAAAAAATAGGATTTTAGCTATTTTCTTCGATTTTTAATTATAAAATGCCTAGAGCCATAAATAATAGTAATAAAAAAATTAATAAATATAATCAGAGGGCAAGAAATAAAGAAAGAAATAAAGGTAAAGTAATGTTTATTTGTAGTACTCTGTATATATTTGTTAATTTTTTATTAATATTATTTATTGATATTTTTGTCAAATAA
>JAWWEQ010051473.1:0-10144 GCA_035583055.1 Torymus tubicola | reverse complement strand
GAGCTCTAGTCGATCGGAGTTGGCAGCAGTGCCGTCAAGCAAGGGGCGCTTCAGTAGAAAGAGGCTTAGGCTTTCTAAAATGGAAGCTTAAGTCTAGAGTTCGTCCCTTGTGCCACTGCCGACTGCCAGACAGCAGGGTTTCTTTCATGTAGAACCCTTAGTCATTACTTAGGAAGAGTAGTTAGAGATAGATAACTTCACCCCGTTACACTAATAAGTACAAATATATCTATATATAATAAAACATTAATGCAACGTAACATAAATCACTACAATATTTTTAAATAGGACATTGAAAGAGTTAAAAAAATTTTGTTTTGAATACTATGAATTTTCCATACGCAGTACAATATAAATGAACTGTAAAATATAACAAAAATTGTGTAACACAAGATATGTATAATATTTTACATAAACTTTATTTATTTTTATTGTTAAAATATATACTTATCACACAGATTTTTATGTAATAAGTTCCATTTCAAATACAAAAATTTTAATTTGATAAAGTCAATGTAAAAATAATTACTTTTAAATTGACCATACACGAAGTAAAGGTATAGTAAGAGAATGACTTATAGTGTACTATGTTTAATGCGTATGTTCATATACGTTTCATATACACAAAACCGTCTAAAAAGTAAACGAAATAAATCTCAACTATCCTGAAAGTTTCTTAAATATATATAAAATTTTAAAATACAAATCTGTATGAATACGAAAGCTATTAAACATACAAAAATTTATAAACTTGCTAAGAAATTTTTTAAATTATATAAGAAAACGTAAAATAATTAAAATTGAAAAATACGTGGATGTTTATAAATAAGAGTAACAGATCAAATAATCTTTTATTATCAAGAATAAAACATCTATAAATGTGAAAAATTAGAAAAATGTTAAAAGGACAGTCTTGTGCAATGCTGTAAGACTATACACAAAATCATACGTCGAAGTTGGTAATTTGTATAGCACATATATTTTTGTACATGAAAACCATATAGATAAGTTAAATGGAAAATCTGGAGGTACTATACTAATAAAAATCTTTTTAAATCTCGTAAGTAAAGGCACCCTCCTTAATACCCCCCTTTCGTCTTCAGATTTATTCCCACAAGCTATCTCAATCGTTTTTTGAGATTTCGATGGTTTTCTCAACAGTCTCCGACTATATATTAGTTTATTTTATTTTTCTAATTGTTACTCCTCTTTCCGCAAGCCTTGGTTCCACGCCTCTCGCTTACGAGAAATCACAACCTTCTCTCGCCAACCATTTCAGCCCTGCATAGTCTCATCATCCTCTTGTTATCATTAGAAATATCATTTCATTAATCTAAATAATTACTTCAAATAAATGAAATCAATTAATTCGTATAGATATTTATTTACGGCCAACCAATTAAATTATTAGATTGAATTGCCTTATTTGAAATCAGCAATTGATTTTCTGTAAAATAAAAATTAAATACCGAAAAATATTGTTTGCAACATGAGCGTTAAGCACCACAACCAAAATCAATTCAGGCATTGTTTTATGTACTATCAACAAAAGCGACTTTTAAGAGAATAAATAATATATAAGTAAGAATACTGCCTTATACAAACACAGGCCTAAATTAAAATTCGAGGTTTATTATATTAGGTGTATAAATAATTAAAAAACTTTAATGGCCAAAATCAAAAAGGTGTTTATTTTTTTTAATAAAATAAAACAAGTTTATCGATTTGATTTAGCAACACGTTCAAGTTCATCCTTTTTCTTTATAGCATATGAATTGGATGAACCTTTCGCAGCATTAATTAGTTCATCTGCTAAGCATTCAGCAATAGTCTTGATATTACGGAAAGCAGCTTCTCTTGCGCCAGTGCATAATAACCAAATTGCTTGATTTACTCTACGAAGAGGAGAAACATCTACAGCTTGTCGACGAACAGTTCCAGCTCGTCCTATTCTCGTAGAGTCTTCTCGTGGTCCAGAATTAATTATAGCTGTTACTAAAACCTAAAAAAAAAAATGAAATTTTTTATATATGGAAGAGTCATTTTTAGACTTATGAAACACATTTTGCTGAAGCTTTAGAGAAATTTCTCGGGGCAATAAATGAGTCACTGTATTAACAGCGATTTTTCAATGGAAGAAATATTTTAGTTTCAAAACTACAACAAAAAGAAATTCACGCATTTTTTAGGAATAGTACATAGTTGATTATAGTAAATTTTATAAAAGTTAATAGTTTGATATATTAAAGTTTTTTTCAACCAATGTATGAGTTTTTGCCAAAATTACTGTAGTAGTAAGACAGTTTTTCTTAAAATAATTTGAAGAATACAATACTATTTTATTTAAGAAAAAAAAGTATTTTTATATATTGTTTGAATAACTTGTTATAAAAATTAATGGTCCAAATTCCAGACTTTCTATCCAAGAATATCTAATTCAGTGGATCAAAATACATGTGAAAAATTTGTATAAAATCAAAGATTTAAATCTTTAACGAAGTATAGGCTTGGCCACTGGAATATTTATCACTATAATATCATTAAAGTGTGCTAAAATAAGACATTTAAATTATTGCGTAAGGTAATTTATTTTATAAAGGTCAATTGAAATAGTTTGTATACTCATATATAATTTAATCTACTTAAACACTCTTATAGTTTATAGTGGTTTTGGTTCAGTCATTGCCATAATCTCTTAAAAAAGTGATAGATGAAATCTGTCACACTTGCTGTGATAGTTTGATTGGTTGTTATTAATTCATTGATTGGTCTATATAGAATGGGTACCAAAATTGAATACATTAGAATTTTCAAAATTGAATTCTTGATTTGAGTATTTGAAACAGAATATTTAAAATGGTAAGTATAACTAAAAATTCATTATTTCATTTATCAAAATTACGTAATTATCATATAATTTGAAATCATTGAAACAAAGGTAATCATGATCATAACCTAGGAAAAATAAATAAATAAAAAAATAGTACACACGAAGCATACATAAAATTTCTGTACCATACAACTACAAAACAACTTACAAAATGAATTTTAAAATTTTCAAAATAACAGAAGCAAAAAGTAATTGTTTTTTTCAGTTAAGACTTTTCTCAGTAAATTAGTAGTTCGAAATGTAACTTTTTCGTTTGGTCTCTAAAACCCAAATGAAAAGTACAGACTATTAATTATCGATGAGAATGTGAGCCATAGGTGTGAAAGTTTTGCAATATATTAGTTATTAGTAGGTATCTAATTATCATAGTTTTAAATTTGGTAGGTTTGAAGAAAGTGACAATTTCAACAGTTATTCAAACATTAAAATATCTATCAAATTGATTCCAAACACAGTTGACTAAACATTTTTTTTAAATGAATAAAACTACTAAATGATCAAGCTTTGCATAATAAAAATAAAGGTATTGACATACGAACCTGTAATGGATTTTCTCCAGTGAGAAGATGAATGATTTCAAAAGCATGTTTCACAATACGAACAGCCATCAATTTTTTGCCATTATTCCGCCCATGCATCATGAGTGAGTTTGTCAAACGTTCTACAATGGGGCATTGAGCCTTACGGAATCGTTTAGCTGCATAACGTCCAGCTGAGTGAGGAAGATATTTAGCATTTTTTTCTTTTACAGCAATATAATCTTGCAAAGACATATCATTAATATGAACATCGTCGCAGTTCCATCGACCGAATAGTTTTATTTCTGGCAGCTCTGCAGGCAAAGCTGCAGCTAAACTATCAGCAGTCTGCACTATATCTTCAAATTTATCCATGTCAACCATGATTTCCAACAATCTGTAATAGAATATCTAAATTATTAAATAACCAAATTTCAAGTATAATGTAATCTTATTAGTACTTTTGCGACAAAAAAATTTATTTTATTTTTTAAGAGCTCTACATTAATTAGGAGACGGGAGCAACATTGTCATAATGTTGCTTTGACATTTATAAATACAGCAGAGATGAATAGGGACATTGCCAACATTCATGATACTAGCACTCATGGGCTCTGGAAGTTAAGCTGCCTTAAAACGGCTTGACAATTTCTGTAGACGAATACAGATATAGAAAATCCTATTACTTTCTCTTCCTTACAGAAGTTCTATATCTATCTTTGTATAGGAAATGTGGCTAGCGGCACGCCGTGTAGAAGCAGCTTTTGGAATTGGGAATAAACTAAATTCTAGTTAATTTCGAATAATGCAAACTTCCGTATATTAGAATAAACTTTGATTAATGAACTTATTTAAACCTCATGTATTTTTCAAAATTTGTACTTTGAACAAGGCAACACTGCCAAATAAAAAATTTTGAAGTAATTTTAAGTTAAAAAAAAGCAGGTCGACTGCGATCTCTTTCACTAGAAAGAAACTAGATCTAGAAATCAATTTCTGATTGAACTTACAAGATCTAATACAGGAATAAAAGGGGCCACTTGTGCGTATGACATGCTGCTACCTTTCACGGAAAGTTAAATGAATTTGCGAGTTTTCCAGTGAAATCATATCGGTACGTTATTTCACTGGTACTTTAATGGAAATATTTTTTTTTCAGAAAGTGTTGCGTATTAGTAAGCCACCCATGCTGAATTCTACATAATATAAAAAACTAAAAAAAAATGGTTGTCCTTTAAGTGTACTTATACTTTTATAATATTAATATACAAGTTTGTACTTGTACAAGTATATGTAATTTTGTCCATAAATAATTTTATACAAATAAAATAGAGCATCAAACAAATTCTTTCAAACTATAATTTCATGTAGAAATAAATATATCAAGTCAAATTATTTTACATTTGTTTAAATGAATTTGATTTTTTTAAAATTTTTTAAATATAAAACCATATCGAAAAACAAAGAACAGCACATTTTTATTATTTAATAACATAGAATAGAAAAAAGTAAGTTTAATTTATAAAAGAAGTTAAAAACTATTTTAAAAAATAAAATAAAAATAATATTACTAATATATAAATAATTAATGTAATTTATAGATGTATCTTTTTACAACATTTAAATGATCTAAGTTTTAAAGGATTGTTTATCTTTACGTGGCAAATAAATAACGATAATAGATTACTTTTTGAAAATTGTAACACAACAATTAACAGTATTATGATTTTGTAGATGTTAGTCTTGTCTACTTTAGCCTCTTCACTACTAATGATGGAAAAATTGTCGAAATCAAAGTAGCCTAATTGCTATACAATAGAGAAATCAATGTATTTTTCAAGCTCACACTAATGGTAATATTCTTTTTCTATGCATAAGTGAATATATTATAAGCACTTAGCCTCTGCTTTTTTTGTTCCTACCTATATAATATATACATTGTTCGTATTGCTGACTATTATATAGCTCTATCACATCAAGCTTGGATTCTAAGAGAATGCTGGAATCCGTATATTTTAAATAGATATAGATGATGCTATGATGATATATTTTTGAAATATTATCTTGCAATAGCATCTTTAAATAACACATATTGAGTACGGAATTTTATATAAGGGTCTTCAGAAATATGCTTTGATTTGTATAACATTATTCTATTGGATAGGTTTAGAGTAAAGTCTTATTAATGTTTCATGAAACTTATAATTAGAATGCTAATTTTTTTTAGAAAATATTTTTTGCTTTTGTTACAGAAATATTTATATTACACAAAACAATGAGTCGAACAATACACAGCCTACATTTGACAATCGGAGTTTAGCTGAATTTTTTACGCTATACAAGCACATGAACAAAAAATCGAAACCCAAAAGGAAAAGATAAAGTTAAATAATTTTATGGTTTTTCCAATGATATCATAGCAATACATTATACAAGTGGAAATAAAAATGTAGCAATGTTCATTTTTTAAATTCATTGACTATTATTTAAAGTACGGGTATAGTGCTGCACCCATGACACTGGTTTGAGAAGAAAACAAAGTTCCTATTTTCCATGATACATGATACCAAAACTAAATATTTGTTTTAAAAATGATACTCATTATTCAAAAACAATAAAAAAATAAACTTTTACGTAACCAGTTTTATTTTGCTTAATAATATAATGTATTAAAAAACCTTTGTAATGATACAAAAGTAGTTTCATCAAAGATCTTATCTAATATCTCTAAGTAGTTGTAAACAATGCACAAAATAATAAATCAGAAAAATTTCTATTTGTTGTTTTTCATAAAAGTTACAAATGAAATTGTAATATCTCACATGACAACACCCTCACTACTTCAGATGAAATAGATAAAAGTACTATATTCAATTTGAAATAATATTCTAGCTCTCTACAAACAATTACAATTATTTATCAGCATATTATAATACCAAGTTAAAATGCCATTATTGTTACCATGATATACACTACTCACAAATAAAACCAGAAATTTAATTATTAACTAATAAAAACACATATTGGAATTCATACTTGCAACACTTTCTGTGTAAAAAGTCAATTATTAATATTATTAGTTAATAATATAAATAAATAATAATGTATTTATTGTTCGAAAAAATTGGGAGTATAAAAATTGGAAAAATTGAATTAATTTTATTACAAATTTTGGGTTTTTTTACCTTTACTTGATAATTGCACGTGTTACGCAGGCAAGGCAAACGTAGGAAAAGAATTTAACCCTCAATGCTTATTTCATTTAAGAGATATATAACTTAAGAGCTCTTATATAGTTTAAGGTTCTTCTACACTATATAGCTTAACATGTGTTATGATGTATCTTTATTTTCTCTCGGAAAAATCGAATAGATGTCGCTGTATAAGTACTAGTGTGGGCATGACAAGGCATGAATACAAGCTAGCAAGAGGAATAGGATCTCGACATAAGAAAAAAGACAAGGCATGAATACAGGCTACAAAGAGGAATAGAGCGCTATGTTCCTCGTTCCTCTGTGTATCTATGCGCATGTACTCTAATCTGTAGGTATGTGTGAAAACAAAATATAACCGTACTTCTAAATAGTTATACTTACATAATAAATTATTAAAATATTTATAAATTATTAAAATATTTAATGTTTATATAATATAATTATTTTGCACTACCGTTATATTTTGTTTACACACATCCCTACAGGTCAGAATACATGCGCATAGATACACAGAGGAACAACGAGGAACACAGCGCTCTATTCCTCTTTGTAGCTTGTATTCATGCCTTGTCTTTTTTCTCATGTTGAGGCCCATTCAATGAAATAGCATTGGTTGTATGCCTATATATATGGGGAACAGAGACGTTGTAACTCACTGTTCCCTATGTATACAGATACTAGAATTCGACACGCGCGCTGTTATTAAAAATTTTTATATTATTTTTAATAAAAGTTTTTAAATGATTTTTAGTTATATATACACAAACACGCAATTTTCTTATAAAAATAACAAATTATAACAATAACAAATAAAATTCTTACAAAAGAGTATTCGAACAGTCGTAGTGATAGGACGTGTTTATAAACACTAGCTCGAGTATACTTAAACAGTAAACGGTTGATTTTATTTGTATATTTTTAATTATAAATTTGAATTTGGACTATCTTTTATCAAATTAAGCACGCCGGAAGAAAAATGCTTTTTCTGTCCCCATGCCAAGGGCTCTATCAAAGTTGAGGATGCTGCACGTTGTACTAAGTGCAAAGTGTACTTCCACAGCTCGTGCTTTTCCAAAGCTGGGCCTTTACCAAACGGCTCCTTTAAAAAGTGCTGCCAGGGTGGTAGCAAGGTGAATTCACCTAGTGCTGCTATGTCACGTTCTTCCTCGTCTTCTGTGCCCTCATCATCCAACGTCGGTCCAACTTTCGAAACTCTCCTACAGATTATGACGAGTCGTTTCGATCTGGTTGATGCTAATCTCAACAAAGTCACGGAGCTTAGATCTAAAGTAGTTGCAGTTGAAGAACGTCTGTCGCCTTCTGGACGTTTTTAAATAAACTCAAATTGAAAACGCTATACCCTCGGGGATGGTTCACGTTGAAAAGATTGCCGATCTTTTTTCCAGATATTTTGAATCACAACACGGAAATCTTGGAAAACATTCCGCCGGTTGACTGTGATGTGGTGCTAGAGTCGCTATAAATTACCCCTTTGGACATCACCTGTACAGTTCAAGAGATGAAAAAAAAGGTTAACCCGGGTCCGGATGGAATTCCAGCCTGTTTCATCAAGGGATGTTGTGGACCTCTCCTTGGTCCACTGGTCAAAGTTTACAACAACTCGTTGACAACGGGGCAGTTTCCCACAGCCTGGAAGCATGTCTACATTCTTCCGATCCACAAATCCGGCGACAGACACAATGTTACGAATTGTAGGCCCATTTCTATTCTTTCTACGTTCGCTAAGATGCTAGATTGTATTATATCACGCAAGTTAACAGCGTTTCTGTGGTTACATATAGCGCGCCAGTAGCACGGCTTTATCAAGGGAAGATCAACAGTTACCAATCTGTTATTGTTTAATAACTTTGTCATGGCCTCCTTAGAAAATCATACGCAAGTTGATGTCATTTATATTGATTTCTCTAAAGCCTTTGACACGCTTAACCACCGTAGACTATTGGATAAATTATGGAATGTAGGCATTCGCGGAGTACTTCACAAATGGATTTATTCATATCTTACAAACCGCAGCCAATAAGTTCGGGTTCTTAACTGCATCTCCAATAGTATTGTGTCAACCTCGGGGGTGCCGCAAGGCTCTCACTTTGGCCCCCTGCTATTCATCATTTACATCGATGATGTTGTTAATATCATAAAGACATCCTTATCTCTAATTTATGCTGATTATTTGAAGATATTCAGACAAGTTGGTTGTCCCCTTGATGCTTCTCAACTACAGCGCGATCTTCACAGACTTGAAGAATGGTCGCTCTCCAATGAGCTGCGGATGAACCTTAACAAGTGTAAGGTCATGTCTTATTTTAGATGGTCCAGCAGTATCAATTTCGACTACACTTTAGATGGTGGCCCGATACGTAGAGTGACTTCCATCTCTGACTTGAGCATTATTCACGATCACCAATTATCATTTACTGACACACTCTTCAAGTCGTTGCCAAAGCCCTCAAGACTTTGGGATTTATTAGACGTGTGACAGTTGATTTCCGCCACACAGAAACCCTCATCGCCCTTTTCAAATCGTTTATTCTTCCTCATCTCACTTATGCGACTGTTATATGGTCACCTAACTATGAAAACAGCTTCAAGCCATTGGAAAGTGTCCTTCATAGTTTCTTGAGACTACTGGCATGATTACTCTCCACTTACGTCTGCCTTCAATCTCTCATCCATCCGTTCTACACATTATTATCATGACTACATCTATGCATTTAAAATCCGTAACCAGCTATTGTCCTCTTCTGATGTCAACTCTCTATTTGCTTACCGTGATCCTCCCTATTCTCTGCGACGGTTCAACGAGTTAGCAGAGGACGTTCATCCATCTGGATACGCATATAGTTCCGCTGAACCTAGACTGACACGGCTTTGGAATGCGCTTCCTAACGAGACTAGTAATATAGTATCACTGAGCATATTCAAGAGATCAATTGCTTCTCTAGTGTTTTAATTATATATCTATTAATTATTTAATATGTACCGTTACTGTTATTCTCTGTAATAAGGGCAGTTATGCCCGTTAAGATAATAATATATAATATATTATATTGGTATAGATAAAAATTAAATAAGTCGAAACCTCAAAAAAAATCGAGAATATGCACATTAGATTCGTGATGCACATTAGCGTCGTTCTACACGGTATAACTGGCAGCGACGGTACACCAGAAATACTATAGAGATATGTATATCTATATATGTACATATGTATAAATATACATCTCTAGTATTTCACGCGTCGTATCGGTATCAGGCATACTGATTGCTGTCTTAGAACGACTCTTAGTGATCACACACTGCAGTCTTTTGTTTTTTCATGAAAATTAAAAATTCATAAAAAAACGTAAAAGTCAAGACTTTTTTGTAAGAGGCAATAGATATTTTATTATATTTTCAAAGGTACTTTAAAATTACTAAAGGTACTGCCAAAACTAATAATAAAAAAAACGAACATCAACGACAAAACTAACTTAGAAAAAACTGTTTTACATCATATAACA
>JAWWEQ010051472.1:0-10144 GCA_035583055.1 Torymus tubicola | reverse complement strand
CGTCTCGACCCTGGAGAGAGCGTCAGCGACGACGTTGTCGGGGCCTTTGGTATACGCGAGCGTGACCTGAAACTGAAAAATGTAGTCGAGCTATCTGGCCTGCCTGGGCGAAGCTTTCTCTGGTGGCTGGTTGGCTGCGTAGGTCAGTGGCTTGTGGTCCGTAAGCAGGGTGAAGGGGCCGCCTTCGAGGATGGCTTTAAAATGTTTGATGGCCGCAAACGCGGCTAAGAGCTCCCGGTCGTAGGTGCTGTACCGGCGTTCGGCCGATGAGAGCTTCCTGGAGAAGAAGCCGAGGGGTCCCCATACCCCATCGGATTCTTCTTGCTCGCACGCTGCGCTGATGGCATTGTCCGAGGCGTCGGATAGGAGCCGGCGAGGGGCGTTGTGGCGCACAAAGGTGGTGCACGCTGCCTGTGCGAGAGCATCCTTGCAGGCGACGAAGGACTCTTCTGCGGCTGGCGTCCAGGATATGGCGAGAGCCTTCTTTTTGGGGGGCATGTCCTGCAGCAGATCGTTCAACGGAGCGAGGATATGAGCTGCGTGTGGGATGCATCGCCGATAGAAGTTGAAGAGACCTAGGAAACAACCTAGTTGCGCCGAGTCCTTAGGCGCCGGGAAGGCTAAGATGGCTTCGACGCGGTAGCAGGGGGGTCTCGAACCTTCAGCGGAGATCTCAAATCCGAGGTAGACGACTGTTTGTTTGCCTAGAACACACTTGTCTGGGTTAACTTTGACGTTAGCTGCGTGCAGGATGCTGAAGAGCAATTTGAGGTGCTCTATGTGCTCCTCGGGATTTGCTGACACGACGATGATGTCGTTCAGATATGCGTGAGCGAACGGCAAGTCTCGCAGCAGGTGGTCCATGGCGCGCTGGAGTGACTGCGCTGCGTTGCGGAGGCCGAGCGACGATCGCGTGAACTCGAACAGCCCAAAGGGTGTGATGATGGCTGTTTTGTGCGCGTCCTCTGGGGCGATTGGCAGCTGGTAGAAGGCTTTCTTCAGGTCGATAACTGAGAAAATCTTCCCACCTACGCTGAGGAGCAAGTCCTCGATGATGGGCAGCGGGTACCGGTCCGGAACGGTACGGCTGTTCAGCTGCCTGTAATCGCCGGTGATGCGGTTGGCGCCGTCGGGGCGGGGCACGAGGCGCAGCGGGCTTGCCCAAGAGCTATCAGACGGACGCGCAATGCCCAGCTCGAGGAGAGTGCGGAATTCCACTTTGGCTGCTTCGAGGCGTGGGCCGAGGAGACGGCGGGCTTTGGCTGCGGCTGGCGGGCCAACGGTTTGAATATGATGGCACACTTCGAGGCCAGGCAACATCGTGGTCGTGCTTCCCGGTGTGGCGAGGTCTTGAAACTCATGAAGCAGGCTGGTGAACGGGCCTCCTGCAACTGCTGGAGAGATGTCGACCTCGACGGAGAAGACTTGGGCCGGATGCACGGAGCCCTTGGTGTGACATGAGGTGGTAGAGTCGTAGAGCCTCTTTCGCCGGAGATCCACTGCGAGGCTGAAATGAACCAGGAAGTCGGCTCCGAGGATGGCGTTGCTGGCGTTGGCGATGATAAATTCCCACGCGAATGGGCGGCGCAGGTGCAGGTCCACTGTCATTCGGTGTGAGCCAAAGGTGTTAATCGTCGATGCGTTGGCTGGGCGAAGAGTGAGTGGCCCGCGCCGGAGTGCGCGCGTGAAGGTAGAGCGTGGGAGAATGGAGACCGCTGAGCCTGTGTTAACCAGAAAACGAAGGCGCGATATGCGATCCGTTACGTGCAGGCGTTGTTCGCTGGGTGCGCCGACCGCTTCTACCTGCGAGGGCGGCAGCGCGTCTAGTTTCCCTGTGCCGGATATTTGCAGGGCTTCTTGCAGCGCGAGGCCTCGCTGCCGTACTTCCGATGGTACTAACACCAATCTGCGTCACCAGCGGATGTGGGCGAGCGTTCGCGCTGTTGACGGCCAGCGCGCGAGGTTGAGCGTGTGCTGGAGCGGCCTCTTGATGACTGGCTGGCTGAAGTAGCTGTCGAGGCGATGGTCTGAAGGAGGGCGGCCTGCTGCTGCATTGTGGCGACGAGCTGAGCCATGCTCAGACGTAATGATGCCAGTTCCTGGGTGACTTGCGATGTAGAGTCGCTGGATCGTGCGCTGCTTCTCGGTGTTGGCAGCGGAGCACTCGGGTGGCTGATCGCCTGCACGGAGGGCTCGGGCGCGACCAGCTCATCGGCTAGGGATGCGAGCTCGTCAAGCGATGTGGCCTTGAAAACGCGGCACATCCGGTTCGCGTAGGGCGGCAGGAGGTCCAGCCATTTGATGCGGAGGGCGTCGCCGGTGAAGGCCGATCCGGCGAGACGCCGCATGTGGCGCAGCAGCTGCGAGGGTTTCTTGTCGCCCAGTTGGACCTCGTTGAGCAGCTGGTGAAGCTGGTGATCCGCTGAAACAGTTAGGCGGCTCAGCACTGCCGCCTTGAGCGCCTCATAACGATCGGTTGTCGGCGAGGCGAGAATGACGCCGGAGACCTCCTGGGCAACTTCCGGTGGCAGGCGTGCGACGAGAAGGTCGTACTTGCTCGCATCAGCGCGTATCCTGCTAGAGTTAAAGGCCGCTTCTACCTGAGCAAACCAAAGGTGCGGATTAAAGCTCCAATACGTGGGAAGCGCGCAGTGAGCGGTTGCTTTGATGTCGAGCGGGCGGTCGAAGCTGGCTCGACGGCCTTCTGTGGGCCGCGGTGACAGCAGGTTGGGCAGCGGAGGTATGGGCGGCAGCTGTTGGTCCCGGACGTTGTTGGCTGGCGATTGGTATGGAACACCTCGAGGCGGGCTGCGTGGTAGGCTCATCGTGCTCAAACAGAGTATAACAGAGATGAGTTAGCGAACCGTCGGCCTTGCTGATGCCGCCAGACGAGAAAACCGTTGCCGCTGAAAATGGCGGAACGGTAGCATCGGTGAGATGGCAGATTTTCTGTTCCGCGCTGGCTCCGTGGCACTTGTTACTTCTGCGATCGGCGTGTACTGCGTGTTGCGTTTATGCGGGGCCACCACTTTAGGACTTTGAGGGGATCTGGTGCATAGATCAAGGTCCTTAATAAAATATAAAGCGTCGAGTAATTTAAAATAACTTTATTGTAGCCGTAAGATTAGAAGTATTAGAAGTGTTGACTGGTGCCGACGGTTGCTGAGTACCAACTGATTTGCGAAGGATGACTTGCGCGTCACGGAACTTCGCGTTCACCACAAGCTTTCCCCGGTTCGCCACGCACCGTGGTGGCTCACAGGTGTGGGGTGCAGAGGGCGCCCACGTCTGGAGAGGGCTTGTACTTATAAGTCCGGCCTAGGGACTAGCGTTTGCTTGCGTCGGTCTCGGCGCCTGCCGTCGTCGCGAGCCTCCACAGTACTACAAGCTCTGAAAATTTACTATAGTACATTGAAAGTTTTACTCCCGCATTCTAAAAAAATGTATTAAAATTTTTGTAGTTTTTATTTACGTTTCTTATAAAAATTATGTAAGTTCTTGTAAAAATTATTATGACTCTAATAGAATCTCAACTTTGGGCAGTGTGTGACAGGATTACTATCTGACTATGGTAAAATTTACTGCAGAATTTCTCTCCGTACATGCGTGATTTATAGCTGATATATTTAGTTTATTTGCATCTTATTATTTTCATTTGCGAATGCGTGTAACTATCACCTTGGTCTGCGTTAACATTAATCTTGCGACAATTCATCTGCGTGCGAACTTATCCTTATTCTTGTTGCGATCACCTTATAAATATAATAAAGATTTATATAGACAAGCACACCTGGGTCCGTAACCTTTTCCTACCTCCTACAAGTCCCAGAAAACGTACATCAAACTCAATCTGATTTAGAGTACTTATATTATATTTTTTTATTGAATCCGAGTTCAAAAGCTTTATATTTTATACTTTTTTTTCTTTTCTTCTTTTTTCCATTTTATAATTCTGTGGCTCCAAGGCATAACGACATAAGTCAATTTTTTTGAAAATCGCTCAAACTTTGGATTTTGTATCTTTAAATGGGTCTTTTTCATTTGCTACTATCAATAGTAGCTAAAATATTCTTCTAAAGCAACGATATACCAAAAATGTAACGACATAAGTCCATTTTTCAGATTTTGTGCGCGGCATAACGACATAAGTCCATTAGTTGATGGTTTATCGTAGCAACGATTTATTTTATCTATCCTAATTGAATATAAAAGTTATTTCATATAAAATATATACTATAGCTAGATAAAATTTATAATTTTACAAACGTTAAGTGCATAAACGTGAAAATTTTGAGAGTAATAATTCATAATAATACCTGTTCTTTTACGAAATAAAGAAAAATGCTTTTAAAATTTAATTTATCACGAATTTAAGTTGTATTATATTTAAGATAATTTAATGATAAAACAATTAATTAATAATAAAATATAAGATAATGTTTATTTATCTATTTATTTAAAAAATTCATATACACTTTTGAATGATAAACTTTTTAATAAATTATACAAATTTTTAATTATAACAATTATTATATTATAATATTGAGATAATTATATATATATATATATATATATTATAATTACAATATACTTATAATAATAATAATATTAATAATATACATAAGCCTCATTGCATTTTCTTTTTCTTGGTCTGGATGTTCTTTGGTGATTTATCGCAACATTTTCATTTTGTATTACTTCTGACATTTGATCTTGTCTATCAACTTGAAGTGGCTCTTGGTGCTTTGTCTCTACAATTTCTTTAGTGATAGGTTTATTTAATTCCACTTCTAGACCAACCTCAAATATTTCTTAGTTCTCTGCGAAATCATCTATATCAGGATCATAAGGCTGAATACTATCATTACTTGATAAGTTTGTAGAAAAACCACTGACCTCTGGACGCAAAAGATGAAGAACATCTAGTAAATCTTTATATTTTTCCTTATTTAATGGAAGTGGTTGATTATAACAAACTTTAACTTTGTTTTCAAGAATAAAAGATTTTCCTCTTTTCTTCAGATTTAATTTGCAAAAATTATCTTTATCGCTTAAGCTAGTCTTATAATATAACACTCCTTGTTCTTTAGTGTACCTGATCCATTTAACATCCCTCCAATAAAACTTCTCTTTTTCTTCATTTTCAGTTCGCATAGTAAAATAACTTGAATACAGACTTTCAAAGTTATAAAAATCATTTTGAGACATTTCGATAACTTCAAAAGGATCATTTACCTTTGCTTGCCTGATTAAATCATACCAGTCGTTAGGATATTGAATCTGAACACCATACTTTTTCTTTGCCTTTTCAATAACTGCGTGATCTGAATCACATTTCATGTGTGTATGGCCAGATTCCAAGAATTTATAATCTAATATTTCAATTTTTGAGTGATTAGAGATAAAACTTGAGAACATAGCAGCAACAATTTTGTTTTTGTTCTGACCAGGACAGCAGTCAGAATAACACATAACATGTTTCACATTAGGATCCATATTTCTTAAATGTTTATATCAGCAGGAGGAAATCTCATTTCCACCTCTTTTACAGGTAACTTCATCCCACATGTAACACTTTGTAGCAGAATTTGAAGAATGTACAGTTAGGTTATAAACCCATAGTGAACGCTTGTAAAAAGCTATAGAAGTATTGAGAAGAGGTGCTGGTAAACACTGTTGAAGATCAAAAGTCAAGAGTTCGCAAGTGCCATCCGAGTCCTTTGCTTTGATTTTGTCTATTTTTTTTTCTTTATACGCTGATTGTGCTTCATCTTGATGTAACTCCTTTTGTAAATTTATCTGTAGCTTTTTATCTTCATTTGTTTCTCAAAGTTATCACATTTAGAGCATGTATCTAACTGAGGTCTCTTAAACTATAAACCAGTTTTAGAGAATACTTGGTGATAAATTCTAATACTCAAAGGAGCTGTTACTTCTTCAGAATACATTTGACGCATTTTTTCACATTTAGCAATGTGATTAGAAATTTCTTCAAGTTTCTCTGGTGAACTTTTATTTATGGGTACGTGCTTTCCTCTTCTGTCAGAATTCAAGGATTGATTCGTATCACACCAGCACTTCTTAACTACATTGTTAATGAAAGCATTTGTTTCACCAAGTGTATTTATAAAGCATTTTTTACAAACGCTGACTCGAAGACCTTTTGAATTCAAGTTATATACTACTGTGAACTTTCTGAACTTCTGTTTCTTTCTCAGACGAACACGCTTTTTAATTTGCAACGATATCCGACTGGACACATAGTTGAATCTATGTTTATAACTTGCATTTTGCCAATATGCATTGAAAATCCGAGCTTGGACTTCAAAAGATAATTTTGACATGCATCCACTTCGCCATTGTTCTAATCGCTTCATTTTTTGGCATTAACTAATTTTCCATTTTTAGTTGTGTATGTCTGGCCACAATTCCTTTTTAATTGCTTCATAATGCGAGCATTCTTTATTTCCACTTGACTGATGATAGTTGAAGGATCTAGAAAAATAATTTATCAAGTTTTTACTTATAAAACTCTCAAAATAAATTTATAATATTTTTGTGAATAAATACAAAAAATAATTTTACTAGCTCCACTTTCATCATGCATGTACTCCACATCTTGATTATCATCATTAGTATTATTATTAACATCTTCACCTTCACTTATTTCAAGTTCAAATGATGCATCTATTTCTTGATTACAAGAATTAATTTGAGACGATGGTGGTGTTTCTGTCTCAGATACTAGTAGCTCTAAAACGAAAATTCATTGAAAATAAAAATAATGATTCAAATATAGTCTTTCACTAAAATAATCAGCTGTAATACTGCTTTAAACATACGTTGGGATTGTGAATTACAATTAGATAAACCAGATGTATATTCTTGTATAAAATTCATATTCCATCTTCACCAAACGTCTTCAAATATACTGTCTACGTCGAGCGGTTGAAGAATGTAACTGCGAAGGTTATAACCGTGAACTTTTCGAATTGTTTTGAAGACTAGTTCTTTCTTCTTTATTTGTTTGGTTGGCACCATTGACAGTGAAGACTCGTTCAAGAAATGTTATAAAGATGGCGCACCATCTGCTTGCGCCTGCGCGTTTCGTATAATGCGTTTGAATCTCGCAATCGTCCGCGCTCTTAATTGTAGATTTAATAGAAATGTCATGAAAATATATATTTTATTATTAAGTAATGAGAATTCGTTGATTAATTGTTAATTTTGATCGGAATTCATAATTAAATTAACGAAAATGATCGAAAAACAAACGAGAACAGGACTATTAGATAAGTCCAAGTTCCCGGCATGACGACATAACTTCATCCTTTTTCGAGTTTTCACGAAGGAGAAAATGCATAACCTGGTCATACCACCGTGTCAATATTTGTTTTAAATATGTTAATTGATTAGTACAGTATCGCGGCCTATCTCGCTTATTCCGATCTTACGAATAAGTTTGAATATTCAAACCCATTTTTCTCAGAAACTCCAAAAGTGGACTTATGTCGTTATGCCTCGGAGCCAGAGAATTAATCCGTACGAAAGCAATCCTGCATACGTCAATCTAGAGCGACGAAATAAGGTAGGGAAAGGTAAGAAATTTACACAAGAGAAATTTAAGAATGCTGATTTTAAAAGACTGCTTAACTGAGAAGAAAGTAATGAATAGCAAACTTACTACATAAGAGTTTTTGCAACTAGAGGTATAGCTATAGCTAGAAGGAGAGAGAGAGAGAGAGAGAGAGAGAGAGAGAGAGAGAGAGAGAGATAGCGCTCTTAACCTCTACAGGGCCGGAAAACCAATATTGTGTTTTTAGATTAAAATATTCAATTTTCCAATATTATTACTTATTTTTAATAGACGGATAGAATTTTTCCGTAAAATCTACCGCGAAATTCACGGGAAAACTTAACGGCGTGTATGGTAACAGAGGAACACAGAACGTTACGGAACTTTGTACAGTGAACACAGGAAAATTTCCTGTGATGTCACGGTAAAAATTTCAGGTTTCAAAAACATTCGTTATAACGTATTTACTTTCATACTTGTGCTTTATTCCGTTGCTTCTGAATATTATTCAAAATTTGAGTGTATTAAAACATTTTTCACCTTTTATTTGACGAAAACAGATAAAACAACGAATTTATCTTAAAGTCAACGATTTGCATTTATAGGTTATATTTACATTGAAAACATAACAGTCACCGATGGCGCTACCAGCGCCACCGATGTGCGCTCCCGATATTACTTTGATATCAGGGTAAAATTTGTACTAAAAAGCAGTAAAAATTACCGTGACAGCCCGGTAAAAAATCCTATGAGTCCCTATAATTTTGATATTACTTTCGCTGCAAAATTTACTAGAGGCAAAATTTACCGACTGCTCCGGTAAAAATTAACGTACCAATAGTAAATTTTTCTAACGCTACAGCAATAATTAGAGGAAATACGTGTAATAATTCCAGAAAAGACGGATGATCTTCGATTACTGCGAATTTCACGGTAATTTTTATGAAAAAATTCTATCCGTGTATAATTTAAGGTAAATTTACCCTTCCCTACCCCTTTTTGCCTATCTTGTATCGCTTAAATTTATAATCTCTATATCTTATAATAGCGGTAATTTTTACTCTATTATAACGGTTGTTTTTAGGTTTGCTGTATTTTTGACGTCAGATTTAGATCCAGCGTCGGAAAATATATCGAAAATGTATATGTGTACAATAAAAAAGGTTATGTTCTATTTAATGGAACATTACGATACGTGGGATCTAAGAGCACTTTTATACACGGCGTCAAGTGATCGCCCGAGCGCAACGAGAGTCCTATTTACACCGTGCAGAGTGCTCCTTAGGTCACAAGTATCATATAAAATTGTATAGCACTGCCTACGTAAGCCCGCTGTCGCGTCTATCCGTGCCCTCAGTAATCCTTTTTTACACCGTGAGGTTAGAGCACGAACGTAGCAATTCTGATATACATGGTGTAAAAAAGTACTATTTTCCTAAAGTGCGGGCTTAGATCACACAAAGCTATAAAATAATATTCTTTTGAATTTGAAATTTTTAACACAGACTGTTCTTTTCTGGGTCGGAAAAGAACAGCCCTCACTCCCACTCTGTGATCAACACTTTGCCCATGATAATTAACGATATAAGATACCTTTTATACTAGTTTTTTGAGGGCAATATGCCCCCTCAAATTCCGGCTCTCAAAAGGTTAATCATTGAGATGATTTTATCGCATTCTATGATAAGCCTCTTTAAATAATATGTGAATCTAACAATGATTAGTGCTCTAAATCTGAAAAAAAAATTTTCACAAAGTATCTATTCATTTTACAAATTTAATTTTTGAGTTAATTTATACTTATTTTATATTCAGATGGTTAAAGTTTTGGGCGGAGACATGGTACAATTTTACTTCAGTGAAACTATAACATTTAGGTGGAAGTATTTAATACCTCCCATTCGATTAACGTAAAAAGCTTCAGTTGTCGCATCTATGAATGCTATCACAATTACGCAGATAATATTGTAAATTATGCTGTAATAATATTACAAAAAAAAATATGGCTCACCATTGTTCTGTATTAGCATATACGGACTTGAGCTGCCAAATGGTACAGGCAGTAGTAACTTGTTAAACATCTTAAATTCATCAATGAAACTAGAAAAATACTGGTTCAGTAAGTACAAATTTCTGTAAAAAATAAATTGGTTTGAATCAGTTGATACAATAAAGAATACTGCTATGATTAAAATATTCAAAAGATCACTACAAGAAACAAACATATAAAGAGAAGATAGTAATTCAAAACTTATTCCAATACTATGGAAGCAAATTATATAATAAAGAAGAAGGAATCATAAAGTTATAATGTATTGGATATATGACGAGACGCTTTGGATACTTCAAGAGAAATTTAAGAATGCTGGTTATAAAAAATGTTTTACTGATTGTGAGAAAAAACTAATAAATACGCCTGTAAATAAATAAGGAAAAACCTATTATAGTGATTTATTCTTTATTATTATAACATCATGACCTTAACTATTCCACTTATACATAATTTTATGCTATTCACACTTTTTATTAGTTAAATTGATACTTTAGATAGTGTCTAAAAAACAATTA
>JAWWEQ010051471.1:0-10144 GCA_035583055.1 Torymus tubicola | reverse complement strand
CACTCCGAGGAGTGAAAAGGCTTTAAGTAAAGCACGAAATAAGGCGGGAGCGATATAAGGTGTGTTGTTGACACTTATCCGACCGAAGAGAGAGAGAGAGAGAGAGAGAGAGATTAGATTAGATTAGATTAGATTTACTTTATTGCTGTACAGTGTGTTGTACAGAATTCACAGTAGTTACATACAGAAATTTTCAATATAATTTACAAATTTACATAATAGATTAACAAGTAATAAAATATAATAAAAAGTAATAAGGTGTAATACGAATTAATAGTTATAATTGGACTAGAAAAGATAACGTGTATATACATGGACTAGATGTGTTAGCATAATCGCAGGTTTACAGGCATGGCTAGAAATTTGTTTGACATTATGGCAAACTTACGACATCATTCTAATAGAAGGAGATGACGATGAAGATGTGTTTTGAAGAGTGGTACATATGTAGTTTTGCGTAAATGAGATGGTAGTGAGTTCCATAGGTAAGCAGCGCTTACGTGGAAAGATTTTTTCAAGGTCTCAGTGCTAAAACTTGGTATGTCCAGAGGAGCCATTTCACCCCGGACAGGGCGAGTGGTAACACGGAAATCAAAGAATGCCAATAAGTAGGGCGGCCATGCTGTGTTAAATACTAGAGAGAGAGAGAAAGAGAGAGATAGAGAGAAAGAGAGAGAGAGAGAGAGAGATCTTTATTCGTTTGTTCTAAGCAAAATTTCTGATACAAGTATAAATAAAACAAAGCAATAATATTACATAAAACAATAAAACAATAAACAGCGCAGAAATTGATTGAGGTCTGGGGTATTAGTAGGGTGAGGCAATACCTCTACGTTGTTTTCTTCCAAGTAAGTACGAGTTATTCTTGCAGTATGGGGGCGTGTATTATCCTGCATCAAGATGAAATTATGGCCCATTTGTCGTCGCATTGGAATTATGTGAGGACGTAAAACTTCATTTAGGTAACGTCCCGCTGTTAGTCCTGGGGGTTGGATTATCACTAAATCTGATCGATGGTTCTTTGATATTCCACCTCATACCATAACGGATCCTTCACCAAACGCTCGAGTTAGATCAACGTGATTTGGTGCAAAACAGCTTGCTTTGACTCAAAAATAATGGCTTTGGTCTTGCTAGGATTGAGATGCAGTCCAGAGTTCCCGACCCACTCAGCGACCATTTTCACCGCATTGGATAACTGAGCCATGCCTTACATTATTTTGTACTTGGTGGTGTGCATGTATATCTGAAGGTCATCTGCGTAAAAGATGTGCTTAATGGTTCGTTCGTCGAGTATGTTACGTAGGTCGTTCACGTACAGACAGATCAAGAGGGGACCCAGGACCTTGCAGGTATGATTTTACCCACAAGAGAGCCAACCTGGAGAAATCCAGTTGTCTCAGTTTACGCAGTAGTTTTGTTGGCGAGATGGTATCAAAAGCCTTGCTGAAGTCGAAGAGTAGCAGTAGCGTCAGTCTCCTGTTGTCAGTAGCCATGCGTACGTCCTTTGTCAGCTTTACGAGTGCCGTTTGAGTGCTATGCTGCTTACGAAATATAGCCTGGAGTGGGTCGAGCAGACTATTTTTATCTAGAAACTCCGTAATTTGGTCGTGAGCAATCTTCTCAAGCACCTTGGAAAGGAAGCAGAGCAACGCTATCGGACGGAAGTCCGAGGCCGTACATGAGGATAAATTTTTCTGAAGGAAGATTATCTGCGACTTTTTCAATGAGCTTGGAAAGATGCCCTGGGCGAAGGAAGTGTTGAAAATTTTGACCAGATAGTCACCTATAACCGGGACAGCTTTCGCGACCACCTTTTGGGGAATATCATCCACCCCCTTTGTCTGTAAGGAAAAGTGGGAAATGATAATAAAGACACCGTTTAGAACAATTGGTTTGAATGAAAAACCTTTCTCATTTGCAGATAGTATAGAGTCAATTACCTCTTCGATATTTTCAAGGGGGGTCAGAGAGATCACTGCAAAATGAGCATTCAACTCTCCCGGCGAAAGGCCGTGCAGGTCTTCCTCCTTTCGCTTTAGAGGAGGCCAAGGTTATGCAGAAAGAGAGAGAGAGAGAGAGAAACACAAAAGATATAAAAAAGAATATAATAACTAGAGTGATACAAAATTATTATAAAATTATTTCTTGATCTAATCGCATATACGATTTGCAAACATTTTTGCCAAAGCGTGAATGTATAAATAAAACTAATACTCGATCCTATTACTGTGATGCCATCAAATGCCTAAACAGATTACTAGAAAAATATAAGAAGTAGGAGCATTGATGACATCCCTCGAAAACTTAGCCCATTGCTCAAGCGCAGTGATAATAAACGAGTTCTTGTAGGTCTCAGTACACACAATTGGAATATTAACTGAAGACGATTGTAAGCGCTCTAATCGACGTAACGGCTTAAATTGTTCCGCCAATGCTTGGTAAAACTATAAGAGTTTAAGATACGGAACGTAACACATCCCTGAAAGTACTTACGTTTATCGCACGCTTTCAACCACTCTAATTCCGATCTATATGGACTAATGTGTATATGACGAACATTAAAAATAAAACGAATACCTGCATTCATAAGACGTTCGACTTTTCGCTTGAGATACCCTGGTATACTGTCATAGATAAGGTAGGCGTAATCGAGATGCGAGATAACTAGCGTCTTTACCAATAGCTTTTTTACATCGTGTGGCAGTAACCAAACATGTTGTCTAAGCCTAAAGAGAGCATTATGAACCTTTGAAGAAGCAGAGCGAATATGCTCGTTTCAGATCAGATCTGCGGCCATAATTACACACAAGTTTTTAATGTGACTGACGTACTCAACGGGATGATTGTCAACTACAACTGATGGTAATTGCTTAATGGCCAGAAATGCAAGATTTGCAACACTGCCGAAGATTATAGATTTAGTTTGTCCGGGTTTAATTGCAGACCATGTTCACTAGCCCATCTTCAAATGTTATTTGCCTCCTCTGTCATATGGGTGACTGCAGATGATATGAGATTTCCTGGGTATTGGATAAAGAGTTGTAGATCGTCAGGAAAGAGAATATAAGAGAATTTACAGTACTTAAGACATCGTGGTAAAGAGTTAATTAGGATAGAGAAGAAAATAGGTCCGGGGGATGAGCCCTGCGGGACTCCCGAGGTCACAGGCAGAAAGTCATACTGTTCATCCTGACAAACAACTACTTGTGTTAGCCCCGATATATAAGAGTGCACCCATTTGATAGCTTCAGGCGAAAATTTCATATTTCTACACTCTCGCAAGAGAGCCTCATAATCAATAGAATCAAACGCTCTACGGAAATAGAACAGAGTTGCTAGCATGACCCGGTTCTTTTCTATACCATAACGCATCATATCGGTGAAGTACAGAAGTGCTGACTGGGTGTTATGTTCCGATCTAAATCCAAATTGAAATAGCGAAAGAAGAAAATTTGTTTCAAGATGTTGCAAGATCTAAGTAGCTATGATTTTATCAAATCGCTGGCTGAGAGGAAGAAGACACTAACTCGGGCGTGTGCGTAAGACAGGGCTAACTCGGGCGTGCGCGTAAAACAGTACTAACTTGGGCGGGCGCGTAAGATAGTACTAACTCGGCCGAGATCGTAAGAAAGTCCTAACTCGGGCGCTCGCTTTTAGATTTTTGTGGTTGACTGTACATTCGCAGACAAATTTGGTATCAATTCACTTCTAGTGTAAATCAGAGGATACCTAGCGGATTTTTTGATCCGCTGAACTTGATTTTAGAGTCTACTTTTCTGTACAACAATAATTTCATGAGCGGGAGACATTTTTCACGTTAATAATTCGCTAAATCTGAGGATTTCCGGGGCGTATGCTTTCGATTCAAAAAAGAGACTTAGAATATTAATATAATAATTAAATATAAACATTCGGTTTTTCATTAAAACATCTTATTAGGGTTAATTTTGACAAAAAAACTGTTATTAGATCATTAATCATCTTTCTTCTCTATAAATAATTAACTGAGCATTGAGAGCTGCTTATTAAATTCTAATATAATTCTATAATATATAATAGTTTTTAAATACACCAATACACTTTTTTTAAGACGGCTTGTACGATGATTTTAATAGGAATTGGAGTGGTTGAAAGCGTGC
The DNA here is from genome assembly GCA_035583055.1 of Torymus tubicola. Lineage (NCBI taxonomy): Eukaryota > Metazoa > Arthropoda > Insecta > Hymenoptera > Torymidae > Torymus > Torymus tubicola. The sequence goes on along the minus strand of JAWWEQ010051471.1, from coordinate 6,002 downwards.
GATAGACGTAAGTACTTTCAGGGATGTGTTACGTTCCGTATCTTAAACTCTTATAGTTTTACTAAGCATTGGCGGAACAATTTAAGCCGTTACGTCGATTAGAGCGCTTACAATCATCTTCAGTTAATATTCCAATTGTGTGTACTGAGACCTACAAGAACTCGTTTATTATCACTGCGCTTGAGAAAATTGTATCGTAAGCAGAAGTTTCAGCCTTAACGATATGAAATTTTAAATTGGTTTTCGTTTACGCACGCGTTTTTCTTCGAATGACCGATGTAGAGGGTTATTGACACGTTTTTCCCCCTTTTTGAGATTATTTCTCTTTTCATCATCCAGCAGTAATCTGCTAACATATTTATGCCCCATCGTCTTTGAAATCTGCGTTCAAATTCTTTCAAGTCTTAATGAAACCTTTCACCTTGCTTTTCACTGAAGTCCCCGTTATTTTCTGGAAATCGATCAACATGTGAATCAAGAAAATGAAGTTCATTTCAACCCTCTACATCGGTTATTCCAAGAAAAACGCGTGCATAAACAAAAACCAATTTAAAATGTCATATCGTTATGACTGAAACTTCTGCTTACGACACGATTTTCAGAAACATCGATTAATTTAGCCCACTCTCTGTCCGCTAGCGCCCGCTGGGAGCATTATTTTATAAATCTGACAACAAATTCGTGATCAGCGACCTCGAAAACCCCAGAGGTAGTATTTGCAATTCTTATTTACTTTTTCTAAGGTGTAGAATTAAATTTTAAACGTCCTTTATTAAGTTTAGAATGATTTTTCTGATCCGTTAGCTTTTTCAAAGCCGTACGAAGGATTGAAATTTCACGAAAAAAATATTCAAACAGTGGTTTTCGATGTATTTTGATCCGCAGAATTCAATTCTGAAGTCAATTGATTCTTATCTCTCTTTTTTTTTTTAATTTGAAAAAAACCTAAAAACCCGAAAAATGAAGTATTTTGCATAAACGTAAAAATGAGGTTCTTTTTCATAAACGTAAAAAATGAGGTTCTTTTGCATAAACGTAAAAAACGCTGCGGTAGGCTATATTTTGACTGCAGATTCGGATTCAGCATCGAAAAATACATAGGAAAAAGTTGGTCTGGTCAAAAGAACCGACAACTTTTTTTGTGGGTCTGTGTTATTTTCATCAACTGTTAATCCCTCATTCCTCAAAACGCCAGATGCGATCACTATCATTAGCCGAGGCTAATTCACTTGTCGAATACGCTTGCCTAGAAGATGACGTAAGTACTTTTTTAATTCGCGACGTTTAGCATGATAGTCCACAAGTAGTTCAGCAGAACAGTGACGCCGCGCACGCTTATATAGTGTTTCTCTCTCTTTACAGAGCTTTTTTATATCCGCTGTTATCTATGGCGCTGAGCGTCTCGACATAGAATGAGTAACATACGGGGCGTGAGGATCGAGACTATGCTGGAGTACCTCACTAAAATAATTAACGATACTAGACGGATCAGGATTTATATGATTTACAACAGGATTACATGATAACGCACTAACAATGTCTTCAGACATCTTTTTCTTATCGCAGCTTCTAAAATTACGGTATCTTACAGTTTTATTACTAATCTTATCTGCTACAAACTTATAGACTAAATTAATCGCTAAATGCCCTACCGCAATCGGAAAATCGATTTTAGTGAATGAAACAAGCTTAGATAAACTGTTCACAACCGTGAGATCAATAGACGTGGCAGCATTATTACTAAAGTTAGTAGCTCCGTACGGGACTAAATAAAGGGAACATTCATTAATAGAGTCTATAAAATGACGAGAATGGAAAGTATTCTTAAGTATATTATTGTTAAAATCGCCTAAAATGACAATGTTCTTGTGTGATTGAGATAAATCATCGATTATATTAAAAAATTCAGTCAGTACATGGCCTTCCTCATGCCTATAGATGACTGCTAGCAGTAGTTTCGAAGCGCCAGGTGCAGACGAAGAAGCTATTTCCAATACTAAGAACTCTGTCCCGGTCATATTTGAAATTTTCAACATAAATAAGTCTTTAGAAGTAAGGGACCTATGAATGTAACAAGCTACTCCGCCTCCTTGCATGTATCGAGTCTTGTTTTTGTTTTTCAGACCACGATCGTTTAGTACTAAATTTTAACCCCCGATTTGTACATGAGACGTAGGAAAGTCCGGATGAAGCCACGTTTCAGAGATAGCGATTACAAGCGGTTTAACATCTTCAATATTTAGTATTTTATAATAACATCGCACTTACGCCTTAGAGAATTTATATTCATGTGCGAAACTATGAGGTGATCAGTGCTGGGCATTAGAGAGGTTAACGAGGTTGAGAACGAATTAACTTGCCGTCATATTAATTTGTTTTAGTCTGATTCGGACGAAATTGATATAACTTCCGAATCAGCATTCTTGCGTACGAAAATCTGCTCGTTTCTGACCCAGATCCTTTCATAATTTCGAGCTTTTGCTCGAGCTCTAGCTAGTCTTAATAAATCAAGCACTTTTTCGAGAGTTTCACTTAGGAACACCTTACTTTCTGCAAGATCTGGCAGATTAGGGAAGATGCCAACGACGGAGATGTTCCCTTTGAGAATCTTGAGCCTCGAAACCTCATTGCGGACCTCATCGTCGTAGGACTTGATCTCTGTCGCGAATTGGATAGCGATGCTAAGCAGCACCCCCGAGCAGCCTTCGAACCCAGATACGCGTGTGCACAGCCCGGATAGTAGGTCTTATTACAATCGGACGATGATGCACGGCTAGTCTCTTCCTCACAGCTGACACTGAGCAAGCGTCGGGCCGATGTTAAATTACTTTACAAAAATTACAAATACTAATCATAAATTGTTACAATAATTTTTGCATACAGGTAAAACGCACGCAAGATTTATATCACAATGTTTTAAACCTGAGATTATTCCATAATCGGAATTCCCTTTGCTAGGTAACTGACCTGTTCTAAAGAGTGATTTTAGCCTAAGTGAGTATATCCGTCTATGTATAAAGTGTGAGTAACTCAGCGAAGTTTCCCTTGAATAGTGCAGAATCACTATGTTGCGCAATGATGATGCTGATGATATAATGAGATAATAAATCGCTGGCTCAGGGGAAGAAGACACTAACTTGGGCGAGCGCGTAAAATAGTACTAACTCACGCGAGCGCGTAAGACAGTCCTAACTCGGATGCACATACTTCGATCGCGAGGTTAGGGGGATCAAGAAATCCGCTTCAAACGGATTTGCAAGCTACTGACAAACGGTTAAGAGCATTCGAAAGCTCGTGAAATTCTCTTTGATTTAAACTCTAGAAACAAATAAAATCATCGATTTAACTGCTCATGCGAGTAGGCCGAACTTAAATTTTTATTTTCCAGCGATTTTCTGCAATTTCAATTGGAAATATTTTTAACAAATGTATAGGAAAATCATTTTGCCCTGAAACCTTAAAATTTGCGGAGGTTGTGTCTACATACAAAGCAGGGACAAAATTAGAAAGTAGGAATTACAGAACAATATCTCTAATATCAAATATTGCGAAAATTTTTGAAAACATAATACATAGTAGAATACTAAATTTTATTTATGAAAGTAAAATATTAAGTGATAAATAATTTTGTTTCCTTAAAAATATAGGCACAAAAGACGCTCTAAGCTACATTACTAAAAGAATTTACGAAAACGTAGATAAGAGTAACCAAATAGCTATTGAATTCCTAGATCTTGCAAAGGCCTTCGATACAGTTAATCACAAAATACTGCTGGATAAGTTATATGCATATGGTATAAGAGGTAATCTACATAAACTACTAGAAAGTTACCTAACGAATAGAAAACAGATAGTTAGAATAGGCCAACATGAAAGTGAACCCAAAATAATAAATACCGTAGTTCCACAACTTACGATATTATGACCATTACTTTTTATCCTGTATGTGAATGATTTATTAATTAAAATGCCTGAAAACTCAACTATATCATATGCAGACGACACAGCAATAATCTCAACAGGTAAAACATGCTTTTGGAAACTATTGTGATAGCGTACCTAAAAATTTAGACAAAAATTAATAATGGAAAAATAGAAAAAAGAAAAAGATATAAATACTTAGGTGTAATTTTTGACTATACTTTAAGATGGGATGAACACATAAACTATATCACACAAAGATTAAAATACTTTATTTTTGTATTTTACAAAATATCCAAATTTATACAAATAGAAATACTACAAAAAATATGTTATGCTTTCTTTCATAGTATACTAAACTGTGGAATAATAGCTTGGGGAGGTGCCTACAGAAATAAACTACAGCTAATCCAAAATCTACCAAACCGGATACTTAAAATAGTATAAAAAAACACTTTTGCAAAAAAAAACCAATGGATATAACACAATGTTTGCTTTTGAAAGTTTAAAATACTACTACAAAGAACTTAAGGAAATATACACAAATTCAAAGAGTAAGACAAGAAACAAATCTATCACACTACCAAAGCAATATAAAATAGTAAGTAACAAAAATAATCATATCAGGGCAATTACAGTCTTTAATCAATTGCCAAAGGAATGTAAAACAATTGATATAGATAAAAGAATCAATATTAATAGAATAAAAGAATGGATCTAAAAAAATATCCTATACAAATATTTGTTAAAGGACTGATCCCTGTAGGATACAGGGAATCATGTCCAAACTATGATAATATCATAACACCGTCTTATTATCACTATGTTCTTCATACAAATAAAGAGTTCATTTTTTCTTAGTTTTAAGTTTAGTTTTGTAAGTGTTCTTTTTTGTAATCCGGACTCACGAACAAGAAATTTAAATAAATAAATCAGTTTTTTAGGTGGCGAAGGGAAGGAGGGGGGAAGGGGCAGCTAAAAATACCACGAGAGGTCATCATTTTGCATGCCTAAACAACTGCCAAAATTTTTTGGAATTCCAGGAAGAGTGTCTTTTTCACTATTATATTGTGGAATACCCTTTATTATCAAATAAATGAGGCTTTATGTCCATCGGAAAATGATCCTAAATACGGTCAGCTTTTTATTGTAGATCCTCAAGAAGCTATCAATTATAGAATAACGGTAAACGTTGGAACTGACAGAGAAGTAATGTATAGTTTAGAGCAAATGATAAGACAATATAATGCATTTGCTAAATCGTATGTAATGATTTAATGATTGAAGGAAGAAATTGAGCAACAACGTCTATTATTGGGTAATAATACGGAACCTTAATTGCAATTAATTTTTTCTTTAAAACCTAGCTATGATCGAAATCAGTATAATTTTCAAAGAACAAATGAGGATGCTGCGGTTTTTCTTACCACAGCCGATAGTGATATTCCTGAATGATATGAAACAATTCGTAATAAGGCTTCACGTGTATTGCAATCAGTAAGTTCAATGGCTCCAAACATAGAACCAATGGTATATCCACTGTTTTATCCTCATGGATCGCAAGGTTGGCATAAAGATATAGGGAAAATAAATAATAGGAAATTCATAGTAGATAATGATAATGCACAAGATCAACAAATTAATCATCGTGTAACTGGGGATTCCTATGTTAAATATAGAATAGGCTTAAGACTAAATACATTTAATGCATTTTTGTTAGGTCGTAGATTATTTCAGCAATGGATTGTTGATAGTTACGTAAAAATGTAGAGGGATCGTATTGAATATATTCGACGCAATCAAAAACAATTACTTGTGGAGTCATACCAGGGATTAGTTCATCATTTAAGTAATACTGCGAATAATAAAAATTGTCAAGTATGGAAAATAGTTATATTGCCATCAACTTTTGTTGGTTCTCCCAGATATACGATGGAAAATTATCAAGATGCAATAGCTATAGTCCCTATGAAAGGAAAACCTGATCTATTTATAACAATTCGTGTTTGATCGTCTTACTGAGCAGACGTATTTACATATTACTCTAATAAAAACAATGTGCTAAACTTATTGCGTGTTAA
>JAWWEQ010051470.1:0-10146 GCA_035583055.1 Torymus tubicola | reverse complement strand
CCTTTCATAAATATTTAGTAAAATTCATTTATTGCCATTTTATTCTGTCTCTCTCGCTCCTCTTCATAATAATAAGCCATTTTTTGACTCATTGTAATGGTCAACTTTAATACCTTTAAAATGGCCACGAACAAACTTGTCCCGATCATCAAAAAAGGCACTCCATTTCTTTACCTATTTAATGTTCGAATAATGTGAAAAAAAGCGTTTCAATAACTAGACAAGAAAAGTGCCTATTTTATGGCCACGTCTAAAATAAATAGTCAGTTATTGGGTAAAAAATGTTTTGGATTTCCACAAGGGAACACTTGGAGCTTTATAAAATATATAAAATATAATTCATTCGATTAAAAACATTTTTTTGCAGGAAAATACAGGAGGAAATATTCTTGAGCAAGAGACAGCACATCAATGTATTATAGAAAACAATACAATGTTTTTTGACAATTTGAGTTCCTTAAATCGTGTAGATTATTCTGAAACTGCTACCGATACTCAAAATATTGATGAATTTGAGGATGTGGTTGATTTTAATGAGGGTGATATTTATGGCGACGAAATGATTTATCGTTATAGTGATGATGAAACGGATATTTGTGATGAAGAGGATGAGAACTCTGAAAGTAAATGCGTAAAAAATATTACTCCCAGCTCTAATACAAATTCCATAAACGATTTTATTAACAATCATTCTGATAAAATAATTAACAAACTTGAATTAAATGAGTCTGAAAAATTATGTTCATCAGTTTCTCATGTATTGAAAAAAATATTGCATCTTGGAGTGTTAAATGTGGTATAACACACAATGCCTTATCGAAACTTCTCCATCAAATAAGATCTGAATTGCCTATTCTCGATTTGCCTTTAAGCGCTGTAACTTTACTTCGTACTCCAAAACACTCAGATGTTCTAAATATTGCTGGAGGACAATATTGTCATTTTGATGTCAAAAAATGTGTTGAGAAAATGATTGAGAAACGTTACACATGAGAAATTATGATAAAAATATTAACTTGATAATCAGTTTTGATGGAGCACCTTTGGATAAGAGCTCCGAAAAAAGTCTATATTGTGCTCAGAAAAATCGGCGAAAGATGTATATATTATAGGAGTTTATAGTGGCCAATTTAAACCTACAAATGCAAACGAGTTCTTGAAGATGTTTACCGAAGAAAGCATTACAATAATAAACAATGGAATAACTTTTAATAATATTGTATTCTCTGTTCGCATTTATGCGTTGATATGTGAGACACCAGCGAAAGCTTTCATATTGTGCATTAAATATCATTCTGGGTATAGTAGCTGTACTAAATGTACAATCGAAGGAAAAATGTTTAGATGTATATGTTTTTCTGGTGAAATAGGAACTTTACGCACCGATGAAAAATTTCGAAACAACGAGTATTTTGATGACAATTATCAAAAAGAAAACACAATCTTAAATTCGATTCCAAGTTTAGGATTAGTAAGTAATGTACCCCTTGATCCAATGCATTTGCTATATTTAGGTATTACAAGAAAATTATTTTTGATATGGTTGATATCGCCAAGTATTTATAAATTATCACAAAATAATCAAGATGGAATTTCAAAATGTTTAGTATCTCTGAGAAGTTACATTACGTATGATTTTGTTCGCAAACCAAAATCATTGAAATTTTTCAAGTTATTCAAAGCCACTGAAATCCGTCAGTTATTGCTATATACAGGTGTAATTATTTTACGAAATTTTGTTGATAATAATGTATATGTAAATTTTTTAACGTTACATGTTGGTGTTACTATTTTGAGTAATCCAGTACTGTTTGAAAAAAGAGACTACGTAGACTATGCCGAAGAGCTTTTAATTAAATTTGTTAAAGATTTTGAAATGTTATATGGACTAGAATTCGTAACGCATAATGTACATAGTTTATTAAATTTAACTAATGGTACTAGAAAATACGATATTCTAGAGGAATTTTCAGCATTTAGATTTGAAAGTTTCATAGCATGTAGTATCAAAACGATGGTACGTAAAGGAGATCAACCATTACAACAATTACTACGAAGATGTATGGAAATTGAAAATTTACAAGATATTGATTTCATAGACAACGATCAAGATCAACCTCAAACTAGTCACCAGCACTTTGATGGTCCACTTGTCAAAAATGAACTAAATATCAGACCATACACAGTTTTAAAACTAAAAAATTTTAAAATTAATTATAGAGATGGTGTAAATAACTTCTTACAAGTAAAAAACTCAGATGTAATAAATGTTTTAAATATCATACGTACTGAAAATAATGACATATTTGTAATAGGTAAAATAATGTAAGTGGTAGGAAGTATATATACTACACCATGCGAATCATCTCAATTAGAGATAAATATTATTTGTGAAGGCAATGATGACATTAGGTCACGGCATATAAATGTAATTACAGCAAAGTTGCTCAGATTACCGTATAAAGAGCACCATGTAACATTTCCTATCTTACATACTTACATGTAACCTGTATTGTACTGTAACTTTAGAATTTTTAATAAAATATAATACTCACCTCTAATAAAGTTTTTTATGTTAAGATTATAATATTATTTTAAATTTCCATGAAAATCCCTCTGACGTTTTAGAAACGAAGAAGAAACGTTTCTTCTGGAATGCTTAAACAGCAATAAATTCTTTGAAAAAACGTTGCGGAAACGTATAAAAATTCATACAAAAGAAACGTTTCTTCTGCAACATTTCTTCAACGAAATTGAAACGTAACTATATGATTCGACCACATTTATACATGGTTGCTACAAAGTTTTTTTATACGTTTCATTGATTACATTTCAAAAGAAACGTTGGAGACACGTACGAAAAGCAATACTCAAGAAACCTTAAATACTAATATTGATGCCGACAGAAACGATCCAGAAACGTACCATAATCGTTCTTTAGGAAATGTATGCTTACATTCTAGAAGTAAAATGTAAACTTTTTTCCAATCAATGTGCTGTACAAAAAGTTTCAGGATTTTGAGTAAAAAAAATGGCAAAAGTTGAGTTTTCAGCAAAAATTGCAGAAAATAACAATTTTTGATGTGCAATAACTATTGTAATTATTGAAATATTGCTCTAAAAATTTAGAAAAATAGTTTTTTCACAAAAAATTAAGTGTATACAAATTTTGAGCAATTTTAAAATTTTGAGCTGCTTAGTTCACTTGAAATAGCCCGTATATATAATATTTTAGTTCTCAGACAAAACCATGTATCTGTGTCAGACGATCAGATACAGTCGATCAAACATAAGCGTATTGAGTAGCACATTCAAATAATAATAATAATGATAATAATAATAATAATAATAATAATAACAATAAAAATTATATCCCTTTTTTTGAGGAATGATAGTAAATAGACAGAAAATTAATATGAAAAAAATAGCTTTGTTATAGTCCACCTTGGTCATACATAAAACTAAAAAGCGTACTTAGATAGATATAGATGCCGTTAGGGCGATGGCTGTGTGCCGAAATAAGAGGGCGCTCTGGAGAGAGCGTGAGTAGAGAAAGTCGTTGCGGAACGCTTGAACTGACAAGACGTGTCGAGACAAGGAGATTAAGGTGAGAGCGATAGCGCGTGTCGTCGAAGACATAGGTGCCGTTGAAGTAGCGAGTGCCGGAAATAACTGTATCAGACTTGAGTTGGACCTTTATTTTCATTAATAAACATTTATCTAATTAATCATTAGATCTAGTAGTGAGTATTTCTTCTAAGCCTTATCCTGATCCCAGGGAAAAACTCCCATAGACTTGCGCGAGCGGCTCGAGCTCGGCAAGTCTATAACAGCTTGACATATTTTGCAATAAAAGAAAATTGATTAATAAGAATATTTTAAAATATCTATATATTAATTATTTATTATATTTTTATTTTGATAGAAAATCATGTATCTGTGTCATCACATACGTCGACTCTAAGAGTTTCGATAAACGCATAGACTAGCACATAGGAAAGACATATGGTATTAGGCAGTACATACCTGAATTCTAAGATGATAAATGTATTGACTAGCTTCGAATTAGTTGGTAAATACGTAATCCCTAAGCTTCCACATATTGACCAGCACATAATAAATTATACCAAATATGTTTAAAAAAATGTATCAAACTCTTCATTCTCAAGAACTAAAAACGACATATCGACGTTAAAATATGTGCATATGTTATAATAATATAAGACTAGCACCTAGAAATAGAATAGGCACGAAAATTTAATATGCGAATTTTAAAAATAGATTTCCTGAGTATGAGTATAAAACTAACTAATTACAAATTAAAAAATATTTCATTATTTTATTTATCAAAATTAGGTTATTACTGTGTAATTGTAACTAATTAAAGCAATCTTTGAAGTTAAAACTAACAAAAATATTAATAATGATAATGTAATATAAAGTTTATAAAATAAGAAGAAATGTAAATATTAATTACGTTACATTTCAACGTAAATTATTTCGTAAATATTTCGTAAAATTTCAACGAGCCACCTTGTTCCAAATAGTTCTAAATTTTAAAAGTCCTTAATTATAATTTTTTTTACTAACAGCGGGCGTACATAAATTACATCGTATTCGGTTACTTCAATTGGCACATCGCACCACATAACTACTTTGAGAGCGTACTGAGATATTGTTGTTTATTTTTCCTGATGGGTATCGGTTTGAAACCATGTTCCAATGTTTTTTTTCTGAGGTATGAAGATTGGGGAAGATTGTCTGTCAAGCATGAAACGGATGATGCCATTATGCAATAGCTTTCTTATAGTCGCTTTGAAGTAACCGCAACAAACAACTTACCTGCGTGAGATTAAACATACTGATATTAGAGGTTGCCTTTTCTCTCACACATATGAGCTGATTAGCTGAAGCTGCTCTAAAACGACAATTCCAGGACTAACGCCTACTGAATTATTGAAAATAGATATGTAAATTATCTTCGTAAATAATTAATTAACAAAAACCATAATAATAGATATATATTATTACATTATATAGTAAAACGTTGACGTAATTAGTTTACGTAGATGAAAGTAAAAATTTAACACGTGAATATCTACATAAATCATTTACATAAGTTATTTACGAAGATAATTTACATATATATTTTAAATAGAGAACGCTCTGAAATTCGCTGCGGCTATAAATGCTCTGCAGTTGATTATGCGGCGCGGTTACCGCTCAGTTCGCTATGAAGTTATCTGCGTGTTGCCAATTGAAATAATTGTGTGCCGAACGCTACGTGTGGATGAGACAGATTCTTGTAGCCTTATTTTTTACCACTAACAAAACGGTGACGCTGGGAACTGGTTAGTGTTCGCGAATGAGTACGGCATCCTCTAAGTCTGTTTTAGTATCGTAAACATAAGCTGAATATAACACGATTTGGCAACGTCTCAGGTATACCTTGACATTCAGTGTAATACATAACTTTATTGAATTAGATTTTATTGTTGTGAATTGAATAGATCATTTAACTTTTATCTTTTTTATATAGATAGATATATTATTTTTTAACACAGTGTAAAAATAGTATACGTAACACGTGCGCACTAGTTGCGTAATATACTATTTTAACATAGTGTGCGCAAAACACTGCTTCTCATGCTACTATTCTCTCTACACACTACTCCGCTCTCTCTACTCTCCTCACACTTCTTACAATCACCAACTCGACTCTCGCACCAGGGTGACTAGGTGGCGATCTTTTATTCTTCTCACCCACATGTAAATGACGTCACGTTCTTTAAGAGTAAGTGAGACAAAAAATCGCCACCTGGTCACGCCGTTCACGCACGTCTAACCTCGAGACAGTCCTACACGACAATGAATCGGCCAAGATGGACGCCTTGGCATATATATGTTTCCGTCCTATTCAGATTCTTCTCGTCCTTTTCATGCTCCTTTCGTCTTCTTCACGATTTTCTCTCGTGCGTGATAGGCTATCGAACACAAGGATAAACACTTGCCTATGTGTGTGTTCTCATCGGCCAACCATGACACGATTATACGCCCGCCTCGCGCGTTATTGGTCCTTCGAGCTGACGTCACGCCAATCTCGTTAGCTTTCTTAGGCGCGCTAATTACAAATTTTGGACGGTGCGGGCAACAAGGTTAGTGGAGGTACAGCTTTACCAGCATTGGCGCCTCCGCTCCGTATTACTCCCCCGCGCCCCGTCCAGACATCTATAGCTACCAAGCTACAGTCGTGGCAAACTTTCTTCGCTCCGTCTATCTCTCTCTTACGTTACTGCTCGGCTATCAACTTTCTCCCTCCCTCTCGCGCCATCTGAGATAGTGGCATGTACTCGGCTGGAGTAGTCCGCTCCTCTCTCTCTCTTGCTCGATGACGTTCACACCAATTCCCTCTCTCTCGCACATTCTCCTTGCCATAGACGGGTATTCATATGACTATACTGCTTTCTCTCTCGCTCTTTCCAATGTGCTCTCCTTCTCTCTCCCTCTCTCTCGCCATCCACCGCGATCGTTGTGAGCTCCGCTTTCAGTTATACTTCTCTCTCTCTGCTGCTCTCGGCTCTGCTGCTGGTCGGCTAAGAGACAACATCGTCAGCTTTTCGCTCCCGCTTTATTTTGAGTTTTACTCAATTTTTCTTTCACTCCCTGGAGTGTTTTTATTCAGGAAAGCGGTTCCACCGACTCTCAAGCTCCCCGCCTAAGGACCATTGTTGCACATTGTATTCTATGAGTCAGGAGTTGCCCACCCTCGCGGCCTTCCGTCGATGTTAAGCGGGTAGTCGGAGCACATTTAATAACCGGTTACATTGATCCCGCATTGCTGGGTTCGGTATCTGCTACTTGTATGCCAGGCTGTAAACTCTTTATTAACGAAATGTTGCACACGAAAAATTCCAGGTGTTTAAGAGTTTGAGATCAGTAGCCCAGGGGCTTTATTTTAAATACGTTTGGCATTCAGGCGGCATATTCCTCGCCAGATGTAAAGGTGGCGAGCGTGCACATGTATTCGCAACAGCAGCCGACTTAGAAGCCATACGTACGTCGTGCCAGTTCACTCCCACACAACATCAGTCTAGCAATGAAGCACTCGCTCAGACGGCGATAAATAACAACAACGGCGGAGCTAGACAGGGAGCAGCGCAGGCGGTCGAGTCGGTAAAATCACTGTGACTGGGTCCGAATCCTGTTTGGGAAGGGAGAAAGTTGAGCGTGCCTCAAGGCGGGGTCTTTAAACATCAATTCACTTAGATATCGACTCAATAAACTTAGAGAATTCATGGCTGAGGATCCCTCCTACCACCTCTTTGGTATAACGGAGTCATGGTTGGACCCAATTGGTGGCAGCCTCATTCATATTGAGGGCTTCACAGTGATCAGGCAAGATCGCAATATAAATAGTGGTGGCGTTGTCCTGTATGTGAAGGACGACTTTAGAGTTACGAAGCTGGCATCTTCTAGTACCCTCAAACCGGGAAAACAATCTATTCCGGAGTATCTTTTCTGTCGCGTGCTTGAATAATGAGATTTTGACCGCGTTTGGTAAGCACGCAATCATTGACGCTACTATTGCACGGTACGTGCCAACCCCTATACGAGATTCTTTCTCATACAGGGACTATAAAAACATTTGTTCAACTAGTCTCAATGATCTGCTTGCACGCTGCGACTGGGCAAATATGCATTCAATCGAATCCGATCTGGAGGGAGGTTTAGAAAATTTAAACACTAATTTAAATCTAGTAGTAAACCAGCTTGCACCTTTGAAAACTGTAAAACACAGAAAAAAATATGCTCCATGGTTTGGTCCCGAATTGAAGCAACTCATCGACAAGCGTAACATCACCCATAGGCGCGCTGCTCTGTTGGACGAGTTTCTTCGGCTCAGCAACGAGATCGACGTGCACACTACTCAAGAGCGTAACTCCTTCCTTCACAGACGCTTGTCAAACGCACTCGATGACAACAGGATTATAGGGACAGAAATGCGCAACCTCCGCCTCTTGACTTCACGCCGGGAGAGTTGAAAGCTCACTTTACTCGTATCTCTATTTCTCCTCTTGAAAATATAGAAGAGGCAATGGGCATAATACTGGCTGCCAGTGAAGATGGCTTTTCTTGCAAACCTACTACTCTAACCGATGTAGTCATTGCGATCTCTCACTTCTCTTCGCAGGCCTGGGGGCCAGACGATATTCTCCAGAGAGTGATCGCGAGGGCTTTTCCGGTTATAGGAGACTATCTGGTCAAAATATTTAACACCTCTTTCGCTCAGGGAGGCTTTCCTGGCTTTTGGAAGCGGGCATACATTATCGCTCTGAAGAAAACAGCGGCCTGCAACTCAACCCTGGTAAAACCAAAACGATTATTTTTGGATCACGAAAAGGCGTGAATTATATAAACGCGATGGAATTGCAAGGTATCGGTTTGCAGTCAGGAGAACTGATTCCGTACGTTTAGTAGTGAAGTTGTGAGCCGCGGTGTTACACTTGATAGCAAATTAACTTGGAGAGTTAAATGTTGACAAAAAGCCAACAAAGCCCTTTATAGCTTGCGATTCATTGGGACATGTACCACCGAAACACTCCGCAAAAGGTTAGTTGAGTCCTTAGTGCAGTCACACCTAGATTACTGCACGGTGGTGTACTTAGATGCGTCAGACGAACAATGACAGAGAGTGCAACGATTGAGCAATGCATGTGCGAGGTATATCACTGGAGCTAGGAGGAATGAGCACATCACCACCTACAGGAAAGGCCTGGGCTGGCTCCGTACGGACTCGCACAGATTCTACTTTGCAGCACTACTAATGTACAAAATTCTACGGCTGCACGAGCCGAGTTATCTAGCTGCCCTTTTTACGGAGCACAAGCCTAGGACTACCAGCAGGGGTGTGCAGGCCAAACTTAAAATTTCCGTCATGAATTTCAAAACAGGCAATAGGGCTTTTCAAGCTCAGTGTGTCCATCTCTGGAACTCTTTTCCTCCCCATCTACGTCACCTGCTGTCATATGTATCCTACAGAAGAGCGGTGCGTCACTACCTGCTCAACGGCGACCAGTAGCCTTCCTGCGGGTCGGGTTTTTAGGAGCCGTCAGCATTGGGATCCGGATTACACTAACCTTACCAACTCTGACGCAGCCGTCTGACTCGGCATAGTCATATTAAATAAGATAAAATAATCTGTGATATTAGAGTAGTTCAAAACCATTGTAATACTAGAATAGGTAAAAAACAATGTGATATTAGAAAATTGTAAATCATCTGTGATAACTAGGGTTAGTGTACTCAATAAGTAAATATATAGAACGGATCCCAGTGACAGACAATAGTACTTAGCGCAAAACTCAATGTTTATTAATTTCTAATTTTAATTTTTGTCTTTTTTTTGTTTCTTTTTTGTTTCGTGATTTAACTAAGATAGTATTCTACTTTCTGTTTGACTACTTGTTGTTTTATAAAGATTAACTTGTACTTATTAGCTTGCACGTTATATTTTACTAACATGTATATTATATTACATCAACCTGTATTTTTTCTATACATTATTTTTAATTTTATATTCTCTGTTTTTATACGTGCTTGATGTCTATTTTTATTTTTATTTTTACTTTTTTTCGCTTTTTGTATTACATTTTATATTGTATTTATTTTATTTTACATCTGTAATTTAATGTATTTTAATTTTTTGCCGCGAAGGCAAATAAATCAAAATCTATCTATCTATCTATCTCTCTCTCTCTTGCCCACCTGCTATGTCCCACTCTCCCTCCCTTTCACGTGCAGCCGGTCGCATGTGCTTAACTCGTCTCTCCCACCTCACACACTTTCTCTCCCTCTTACTCCTATAGTCGTGTCGTATCTCGCTCTTTGCCCTCGTCTTGCATCATCGATTGTTTTGACTGCTGCTATTCATCTCTCTCCGAAACAAAAAAAAAAACAAACCCATTAGTCTGCGCTATTTAGATACCGAAGAGGCACGGTGTCGGGGAGGCAGCCGGCAATCGGATTAGAATTTCTTGTGCGGGGAAATTTCCCGTCTCAGTATATTTAATTAAAGGCTATAGCGGGATAAGAGGGTCAAAATTGCACTCACCTGGATTTTTTTTTTGGATTGACCATTCGAAAGTA
>JAWWEQ010051469.1:0-10146 GCA_035583055.1 Torymus tubicola | reverse complement strand
AGGATGGCATTTATAAAATTTCTCAAGAGGAGTATCAGGAGGCCTCTTGCCTCCCGACGCCATATTGACGCCTTTTTTCCAATATATTGGAAGAAAATACTCCAAGCAGCAAGTGTACAAATAATTCAACTTCAAATATTGTTAATACTGATATAACCTGTAAATTTTTTAATTTTTCATATACTCATTGAATTTAAAATTTTTAATGCATAAAAGAATGCAAATAAAATAAATGTTATAGAATAGAATGCATAATTTTTACATTTAAAAATAGTTACCAATTATAAAACATTATAAAAATTGATTAATATGATTAACATTTTTTACAGCTGTACCAGATTTCGATGTACAATGTGTTGATAGAAACTATCCGGATACATCTGTTAGTAACATTCATGATAATGTACTGGAAAACTCAATCAGTCTCTTCACCAATCCACTTGTATATTATAACGTACAGTATTTACAAAATACAAATGCTTCTTGTAAGTATCCACAGAATATAAAATTAAAGTTTTCTCTTCTTGTTTGTAAACAAATAACTTGTTTGTACAAAGATAGATTTCTATTTTAACAATATTTTAAGAATGATGAGTAAAAGATTTATTTCTTAAGATTCTAAGGTTAACGACGGGGCATTGAAAGAAGACTTTCAAGAAAATATGGGCATATTGGAGAACGTAATCGAATGCAATATAAGAGATCTGTGTTATTCAGAAAACGTTATTAAGTTTAATACTATAAACTCATTTAGTATACTTACATTCAACTTCAACATCCAATGAGAGTATTATTATTTAAATATTTTTACATTACTATTTCCTAAAACCATTTAATAAGAAGCAACTTGTTAATGTTTGTTTATTTTTTGCTGAGGTAAGGCTTTGCAAACTGATATAGAAATAACATTACCTAAGCCATGGGGTGTTCAGAAGGGATTGATCGAGAAAAAGGAAGTTCTTATTTATACTTATATCGTACAAGATAAAAATGATAGAGTAGAAAAACATATTTTTGAAAAATCAGTTATAATAAAATCAACAGGAGAAATAGTAGATGAAGTTTTCTCAACGGTAGTCAATACACCAGATATGAAACTACCAAGGAATCTAAACAGCCTCATATACTTACCTGAAATTTTAAAAAAGTTTAAAGATTTCCAAATTTGTAAGGGAGTGTCAGGTAACACATCAGTGCTTTCACCGACTTGTGTGTTAAAGACATGTATAGGTACAGACTTTCGTCATAGAGATTGTTTTCTTCTATCATTTAACAGTGAAAGATGTCGCAAAATGCCAATTTTATTGTGCCTATTTGGTGAAAAATTTTAAAAAAGGTCAGCAGCAAAGAAATGGACAGCGTATTTCATATGTCAAATCCAAAACATTACCGGACCAAATAAAATTTAAAGCTATACAAAAAAAATTAAAGCTGGCAACCAAACAATCAAATCGCTTAAAAAAAGTTTTATTATTGAAACAATCTATTTCAGAGCAATTAGAAAAGGTTGCGTACCTTCCTGATGATTGCTTCGACAAAATATCAAAAATGAAAAATTGTGATACAGGAAATCATTAACGCTCCTAAGAAGAAAGATCCTCGAGGTGTCCGATACACTGATGACTTCATTTCACTCTGTATGTTGATGAATATTCGATCTGCAAGTTATTATGAATTTTTAAGGTCAAACAAGATAAGACCTTTACCTTGCACTAGAACTATTCGAGGGTATCTCTTTTCAATCAAAAGTAAATGTGGTTTTGACGAGAATTTCTTTAAGCTGTTATAGAAGGCATTTGATAAATAAGAAGAACTTAAGCGACATGGAGTTCTCGTACTAGATGAAATTAATTTGCGAAAATCTGTTGTAGTTTCCTCAAAAACATTAACCTAATATTGACATTTCGCACGCAGGAAGTGCAAGAGTGTGCCCTAAAATATCAAAACGATATGTTCACTGAGACAGCACAGGCAAAATGCGTGTTAAATTAGCAACACAAGTAAGACCAGTTGTAATTTATCATACGAAGAGAATTTGACAGAACCTTGTTCAAATTCACTTTTTTGATGCGAAATTAAATGAGAATAATAAAACTTTATTATAAGTATTGTATAGACCAATGGCTGTAAATAATTTATAGACCAATTTGTTCAAATAGCTGTATATTGTTCCCAAAAATATTTTCATAGTTTTTATAATGCCAGAAACATCAAGCAAGATATAAATTTCAATTATTATTAAAACCGAACATTTGTGGGATAGTGGACTAAATTTTAATATTGAATTTAAACTTATGTAAATATTTCTTGTAAAGTATAACTGTTTGGTTTCTGTTTCAGATATTTAGTAAATCTGTAGCTAATGGATTGATGATTTATTCAACACAAAAATTAGATGAATTCAAAAACTGTGAGCCAACTGCAAAATTTTGTTTGCTATTAAATGATTTGTTGGATGCACTTAACAGAAAACAACCTAATGAAGGCGTGCGTGCGTGCGTGCGGGCGTGCGTGCGTGCGTGCGTGCGTGCGTGCGTGCGTGCGGGCGTGCGTGCGTGCGTGCGTGCGTGCGTGCGTGCGTGCGTGCGTGCGTGCGTGCGTGCGTCCGTGCGTCCGTGCGGGTGTGGGTGCGGGTGTGTGTGTGTGTGTGTGTGTGTGTGAGAGAGTGTGGGTGTGGGTGTGGGTGTGCGTCGGTGTGAGTGTGGGTGTGAGTGTGCGTGTCCGTGTGTGTGTGTGCGTGTATGAGAAATAACTTTACTTGAAAGTCTTACTTTGTTGTTAAAAAATATAACGAAAGAAAATACGTAAGAAGTATCTGGGAAGTATATGTAATTGCATTTCAGGATTTTTGATTTTCAGATCTTTTATACATAGTAAATGTTTCTAATTTCTAAACGTGAGTATATTAAAAATGGTAATGATACTTCACTTATAAGAAGATGATTCTAAATTATACTTGTTATGCCGTAGGTTATCTTTGTAAACAACTTCTCAAGAATAAAGTGTACAAAAATTGCATAGTATGTACTAAAGGAATAACTTGCAATACAGTTAAAACAATTACTGTTAACAAATTAGTTGAAATGAAATCAGAAAGCCGGTTGATTCACGAAAACCATCATTTTTTTAATTTCATACTTTTTACAGCGCGATGTTTTACTAAACATGCTCATAGAATAAATGTTTTTGACTTGACAGTTGATGGAGTGCTTGAGAATTATAATTCTACGTTTGCATGTAAAACGCATGGAGCTGATATTTTGGCATATGCGATTTTTTATTATATACGTCTAAGAATGCGACAATTTACGTTTCAAGAAGCGCAAAAAGTAAAAAAAAGAATCGGTGGTTAAACGAAAGAATTCAAAGTTAGTTAATAATTAAATAAAAATTAAGAAAAAAAAATTATGTTATGTGTCAATGTTTTACCCGCCCCAAGTTTTTTTCAAACCGATCCGTACTTATTTTGAAACATTTATTGAAAGTGTAATATTATATTGCTATTTATTTATTTATTTATAATTCAAGATGTACTTTATGTATTCATATAACTAATCAACATAATAATACAATACCGTTGCAAGCATCGTTCTATTCATAAATAAGTGCGCACGTGCGGTCACTCACGTGACTAGTTCATTACACACAATTCGATCGCAGCGAACTCTTCGGTGGTCAATTTCGGAACTACAGCTGTGGCGCATAAGAAACACAATCCGACTAAAGGAGTTTCCACCCCCACCCTCACCCAACCCCGGCATGCAAAATTATGAAAAAAAAAAAATACCAATCGATGCGTTTTTATTTCCTTCATACAAAAATACTTTTCTTTTAATTTCCTCCTTTTTAGATTTTCCAAAAAGAATTATCAAAGTTTGCCAAATTTGTATCTATTATTTTACAAAAAATAACGATATTCACTGCAAACTAAACGCATGAGACAATTCTTCCAATCTTGTTTTAATTTCCTCCGCTATCTAATTTAAGAAAATTTGAGAATTTTCCTTGTTTTAATGAAAAAACAGATTCCACACAGATTTTCCACGGAGTGGCGTACTGCGCATGCGCGGCGGGAAAATTCGGCACAGAGGGCAGGAAAAACAAATCATTGAAATGGAAAAAAAATTATGTAAAAAAAATACCAATCTATGTATTTTTATTTCCTCTATTCAAAAATACTTTTTTTTTTTAATATCCTCTCCTTTAAATTAAAAAAAAAATTATCAAAGTTTGCCACGTTTGTATCTTATACTATTTTACACAAAATAATGATATTCACTGCAAGCTAAACGCATGAGACAATTCCTCCAATCTTGTTTTAATTTCCTCCGCTGTTTAATTTAAGAAAATTTGCGAATTTTCCTTGTTTTAATGAAAAAACAGATTCCACACAGATTTTCGACGGAGTGGCGTACTGCACATACGCGAACACGCAGAGGGCAAGTTCGCACGGGAGGCGGGAAAAACAAATCGATAAAATAGAAAACCCTCGCGCGCGCCGCTGTGAAGAAGGCGGCCGATCGGCGAAACAAGGTGTGCAGAAGCATGTGCACAGCCGTAGCCGGCTTTTTGGCCGGTATGCGCTCGCAATCCGCCGTGCCGTGTGCGAAAATTGTGTTCCGTTGAGAGTGCCAGGAATGGAGAGGCTGAAGCGGACGAGTGGAAGCAGCAGCATGAATCGCATCATCTCGGCCAAGGTTTGTGTTCCTCCTTTCAATCCGCCGGGCGATTCAGAATCGTGTGTGTGCGCGTTGACGTCGGGAGTCGCGATTAGTATTTCGAACTCGCGAGAGTTACAGCAGTTGCTATAGCTGTAGCTGTAGACTAGCAGTTTTCCTTGCTCCCATCTGCAAGCTATCCGGCGATTAAGAGTTTGGTGCAAATGACTTATGCATCTGGCGCCCGGGATATAATACCCCTATTTTTTATTATAAATTTAATAAATAAAGATTGTTGTGTGCATGTACAATTACGAGTTGCGAGTATACGATTTGTTTTATTTGAGCACCTCCAATCTTCCCCTCCCACGAACCTCCGCATTGTCCTGATCCCCAGCAAAGTGTGACAATACATATATTTTGTTAATTATTTTTGTTTTTAAATGATTTATATAATTTTCCTAAATTTCTTAATTTAAGGCTCCTAAAAATTACTCAAATTTAGATTTTTTTTTATACGAGAACTATTTCCATTTGTTCAAATTGTCTTCTGAATCTGTTGTACAAAATTTGCTCATACTTGTTCAGCACTAAAATCTAAAACTCTAAAACTTTGTAAGCTTTGAACTCTTGATAGAACTACACGCGCCTATCCAGTATTGAACACTCTAAGAAGACTCATTTCGACACAGCCCAAAGTTAGACCTTGACTTTTGTGTATAGAGAAGGCCCATGAAAGTTTGATTGGTATCTGTTTCCTGTATATCACAGCTCCATAAGCAGTATATTAATACTCAATTTTTCCAGTTTAGCTTTATAATTACTGACTCTCTTAAAATGAATAACAGACAGGTCATCCCCTAATTTAACTACGACTCCTCTTGCTCCGTTCACATGCCCTGCACTTATACTAAGATTTGTTATAATATCACTTGTGTTCCTGCTTTTAAAATTAAATGTGTAGTACCTGCTGCAGACTTTGCAGACATTTTCTTACACCTATCCATTGTCCCGGTTGCTAAACCGATATCAGCAAATTGATGTAAAGTTATTCCACCAATGTGACAAGCAGCAACACCAGGCAGTAATTATTTTCTTTAGAATAAATGATTTACCAGTGTCAGCGCTGCTGGTAAAAAATTCATAAAGAAAATACGAATATAATATTCATAAATTATTTATAACAAAATAGTCTCTTAGTGGACTGTAAAAGTTTTTCATCCATAGGTGAGTAATATACTAATTTGCAAGAAATGCAAGATATAAGACGCATCGGTTCAAAGTTAGACAATGAAATTGCGATAAATATTAATATCTTTGTTTGTATAGTGTGGGAAAGAAAATGCCCTTTTTTCAAAAAAATTTTTTTTCTCTTTACAAAATAAAGAGAATTACTTGAAATTTTAGCCGAATATTGCCACTAACCAGTACAATAAATGGTTAAAATTTCAAGTCGACAAATCAACAATTCTCTAAGAAAACGCAATTCAAAAATGCAAGTATTTTTAACCTCAAATATGATACCAGTGATATTGTGCACATATAAGGTGTACACATAGCCTCTACACAAGATAATTTAAACACTGATATATTGTACATATCGATAATCATGATAACCTGTACACTGATTAAATCAACACTTCGATAATCAACACGGAAAATGTCTACACGTGGTGTAGACTTTATCGGTGTCGATTTTCGGTTGTGTTCATTTAAGAGGTGTAGATTCAAACTGTGTTTAATTAAATATACAGAATTATTTGCTGTGTTCAATTTCTCGGTGTAGACCTTTACTTGTGATCAAAACGTTTGTGTACACTTCTAGTCGTGTTCACATTTCCAAAATTATTAATTTAATTTGTGTTCAACTTTTCAGTGGTGAGTTAACCTGTGTGGACTCTACCTGTGCAGAGTTTATCTGTGTAGAGTTTATCTGTGTAGAGTTTATCGGTGTACAATTCATCTGCGATGATTGTAAATTTTATCCGTGTAGAGATTATCAGTGTAGAGTTTATCCGTGTAGAGTTTATCTGTGTAGGATATATCAATGTAGAGT
Organism: Torymus tubicola; assembly: GCA_035583055.1. Lineage (NCBI taxonomy): Eukaryota > Metazoa > Arthropoda > Insecta > Hymenoptera > Torymidae > Torymus > Torymus tubicola. The sequence continues at coordinate 3,432 of JAWWEQ010051469.1, read as the reverse complement.
TTATTTACGTAGGGTTTAGTGTGTTTTAAGTGTGTTAATTTTTGTTGACATATTAGTTATATGCAGAATTTGATAATAGGAAAATTTGTAAACTTTACACTTCCATTGAGTATAAGCGTTCGATCAGTGTCATAAAGAATCACGTAAGACCTAAAAATTCTAAATTTACATTTTCAAGAAACTTGAAAATGGAAGTTAACTTCACAACTTAACATCAGAAGTTTTGCCGAACTTATAATACTAAAAGCCCAAACAAAGCTTTTTCCAATTTTCAGGTTGCGTAAATTGAATTTTTTTGGGATCGCATTAAACGAATCAATACAATATTCATATAATTTAATGAATGTTTAAAAACATACTTTTGGCCCAACATCAACATTTTAGACTAACATGACTTGTACTGCTATCATTATTTTTTTTTTCATTCTTTTAACGTAGCTCTATTTTTCCACTCATCTCATTGGTAATCAGCATCCCAGATTTGTCAATTTTATTAGAATAAAATAATTTTTTATTATAAGTGAAAATCGATAACCATGGCATCGACAGAAGAGATATTACATACTATTTCGAGATATCAGACATTTCATAATTCAGACAATAATAAAGGTAAGTAACAAGGTAGATCATATTTATATAAAATTTGTATACAAATTTGGTTTCACACATAAGTATATCTATTTCACAAATTGCAAAAATTATAAGTATAAAACATTATGGCAAGAAAGTTATAATTAAATTATTATCCATTGCTCGGACAGTAAATCACGGCTAATGCTAAAAATAGAGAAGTTATTTTTGTGAGTTTTTATTACTATATGAAACTTTTTAAAGACAGTAAGGCAGTGAAATCAACAGGTACGTATAGCCAATTCATATTTATAAATAATTTTAGTCAAAATTATTTTATAATAATTTTATAAATAATAAAAAACGAATCAAATAACATATAAAAACACGCTATTGCAATCAACATAGGGGAGATAGGAACGCGAAAGTATCTTCCATATATTTTCGTTATATCAATTTTTATCACGCTCTTCGGCAACTGCTTTACTAATGAAGCAGTATTTCACCAACAGGTATTATGCGATATAGCTGTTGCGCGTAAGGCAAATGAATAATATATATCTCAATAGCTGTGAAAAGAGAAAAGCGGCCAATGGAATCTAGTTGGTCCGCACCGCAAGTTTTTGTGTTTGCACACCCATCGATTATCTAGTCTAGGTAGTCGAAGTAGTCGGTGATGGAGGTTACGTATTGAAACACAATAGTGATGCGCTCCGTAATTTTTTGCCTCTTCGTGTTGAATCACATCAAGTGTATAATCTAGTTGATCGAGGTAAATAATAACAGAGTCTAGGTGGTGCGCTCCGTAGTTCTTGCCTCTAGGTGTTAAAGTACATCAAGTACGTGGTCTAGGTGTCAAAAAAGAAAAAAAATCCATACTACATTAACGGGCCATAGGCATCAGCTACCTCAAAAACCTAGACCATACACTGTTGGGTCGGGAAATCGAGCAGCAAAAACCATCATTGCGCACCTCGTGAACTCAGCTATCCAGAATACTAAATGTACGCATTTAATGTGTTCTGGCACTTAATTTGAGAGAGACACATAGCGAAGGCATTCAACGGAAACTGTTCATATCCGAGGCAAATATACCATAAGCCGTTAAACTAAAGCACTTCGGCAATATTTTCCACCCGATCAGCATTCAACGATAAGCAATATTGTTTGCGATATATTTCAAAAAATTTTACTTTAACGAACTAAAATTTCATATTAATTAATGTTAGTTAAATGTGTCTTACATCATTACACATAGTTGAAAATAGCATTTTGTCAATATTTTCTACTGCAAATCAAAATTCTCTGGTTGAACCTTACAGTTATAATAATGAATGCATTATATCAATAGTCACGTGTAATTTTAAAATTTCAAGTGTTATAGCCACATGGAAAGAAGAAAACGGTAAGTTCATATAAATAACACGCGGTACAAATGAATCTGCTTCAGTGAATATGAAAAAATTGCCCATTCCAAAATGTTCCTACTCTATATTACTGTAATATATAGAGTATACGATATTATAATTAACATCCTTTTGAAAATGATAATATAATGTGAAGAATCATGTTCATTCATGACAACAGTTAACATACTAAAGTAAATACATTTATCTTCTTTAATATTATAGAATAAGAGCCGTATTACACGATATATGTGTACGTTCGGGATTCTAATACCCGACTATGCCACTATATAGCGCACGATCACTTAACTAAGAAATATCAATCAGAGTGTACATTTGACGGTTTGCACCACTCACTCGACCTATTTACATCTGCTCGTAAAGAAACCTAAAATTACAAATAGTCATACACGTTCATTCTTTAACGGTTTTATTGCTCCCAAACACTATAAGTACCACAACGTTTTTATGGGTCTTTAGTACAACAAAGTCACCTGCCCTTGATAACCTCCACATAAGTTCGCTTTTTTACATCGCAACTCTGCACGCTCTAAAACTGTAGCCCAAATAGAATAAAAAATATTTTCATTTAATATGAAGGTAAAACAGCATTACTTTCGTAAGTCAACACAATTCTGCATAGATCATAACTTGAACAAAAAACATAAAATACATCCTAGAGTAAATGTGTACAGTGAAGTTTATACGAGTTATAGAACATTGATATGAGTCGATAGTCAACAAAATAATCGATAGATTCTGGCTGTTTCTTTTAGCGAGTCTCGAGTGCATAATATTCCCCCCCCCCCGCGAATCGACGGCGAACCGCACAAAAAGCCCCATTGGCCGTATAGAGAATCATACGTTCGAGCATCAGAACTAAGACTGGCTGTTATACAGCGATAAGCCTGGAAGAGTGCATACCAGTTTGAAGTGAGCATTATTATCATCCAAAGTCATATTTATAGATTAATTTATTATAGAATTTTATTTGTAAAAACGATTTATTGCATTGGATGATTAAATTTTGAAATATTTTGTTGTAGAATAATTATGTATAGCAAAATAAAAATAAATTTTTACTTAACGCGAATTGCCTGTGTCTCGTAGAGTTAAGCATTGTCGTACGGGAAGTCGAGAGACTGTAAACAAAAGGGGAGGTATGGCTTTCGTTTCGAACGTTGTAACGCGTAATTATGGCCGAATCCATCTCAAATCAGGTGGTCCGCGTATGCCTATCTCACCGATCATTTTGGGATAAAGTATTCATGTTCTTCTCCAAAAATTATTTGACACGTATTTTTTTATTTTTTTGTTTTATCAAAATACGGCCATAAAAGTAAAAAGTGTTCAAATAAGGCCACGTGTATAAAATGTGCAGGTTCGCATGAGGCTACCGAATGTGAGGAAGAAGACAAGAAATGCACGAACTGTGTATATAGTAACGCTACATATA
>JAWWEQ010051468.1:0-10146 GCA_035583055.1 Torymus tubicola | reverse complement strand
TCAGTATTTCTTTCAAATACAGCTGAACCTGTCGATAACTCAAGTTTATCAAAGCGTTAGGGTCTAATATTCTAGCAATCTTCATATCTTAGCATCTAAATACATACCTCAAAGTTTGAGCAAAATCCGTGATCCAGAGACCGTGACCTCTCCTAGTTAGTATCTAATGAATACTGATTGTATTATATTTATAGTAATATTTAAGACTAGTTTTGAATCAGTATTTTGCTTCTAAAAATCAATTTGCATACTACTATGCATTTGATTTGTCGTAGTCAATGGCCTGTTTAACAAGCTTCTGTAATTCTACAGGCCTGTATTTATGCAACGTTGGCGATTTATTGTATGCCAGAACACCGTCATCAACCTCAGGTATTTCACCGTTATCAATAAACTCAGAGAAGCATTTATATATTGTCGATGGTACTCGAATTCTCTTTTTAATTTTATCATCTATAGCTCCATCGAACTTTTTTGGGTGATTTCCATTTTTCTTTACCTCGTGCTGGAGGAACGCTCTTATACGAGCGACTCACCTGCCGTGCAAACACTGATGGTTTTTGATACACCTTTCTATTTCTGCTCCAGAAATTTTGATTTTCTTTATGTGTCTATCCCAAAATTCTTGATAAATAATTTTTTTGAATTGTTCGTCCCATTGCCTTCGTTCTCGATTATCTACGGCTGAAAAAAAAGATATTCAATTATGGTAAAGTATGCTAAAATGTACGTATTATCTATAGTAGAGTAAAATGAGTGTCTAATGCAAATAAGATGTAAATCAAACTAATTGGTAACTAAGCTTTATGTTTACGCCTGCGTCTGTTTCGATATAGAAGTACGAACAGCGCTTAAGATTAATAGCATTAATGGTAGATTTTAAATTTATACGTGCGTTAATGCCTGCTGGTATCTTTTGATAACACTGTATGGGTTTGTAAGTGATTGTCCCATGATAATTTTGGTTATGATAAGAGAATGAGAGAGAGACAGAGTGCGCGAGTATTGTCAGGCGGAAAGAGAATCTTCATCAAGTTTAAAATAGAACAGTATTGTGTTTAGTATACGGCAACTTTGATCTTGAGGTGAATGCGCAACTGAAATTCGCCGCAGAGAAGATGACACGTCAGTCGCATGAAAAATTGGATATATTCATCTTCGAGTTGTAGCTTACAGTGATGAGGTACAGAAGAAGAGTGAGAATTGCGGTGAAGTCAGGGAAAGTGAACAGGTAAATGGACGTGGTTTCGCTAGTATGAGAGTAAATAATCGGCACTATTTAACAGTCGTTTTGAACGGGCAAAGGCTTGAAGCGCTGTTCAATCCCGAAACCACCTTATCACTTGCAGGGCCGTACATAATTGAGATAGTGAAAGACCGGCTAAAAAAGTATGATTCGGCAATCAGATCGGTGAATAGGAAGATGACACCGGTGGTAAGCGAAAGGAGCGTGGAAACCGTTTGCGAAGAAAGAAGCGAGCCGAGAAGCGCTGATTTTTGTCAAATGCGCAGGCCTTAGCGAGGTTACGGCAAGGGAGTGTGAGTTAGTGGAGTACCTTGTGAGTATACTTCCGCTTTCCGAGAGCAACGTTCCTGGCGTGATGGACTTCCTCGAGCACTATATGCACAGGGCGTAGTGCTGGTGAGACAGAAGCCTCGAAGTATGTCATCGAAAATGTCAGAATTTGTAAGGGATGAGCTGCTCGATAACCTACTCCGAGTGAGTATTACAATGAGCGATTGACAAAGCGCGTCAGTGATCTCGTGGAGAGATAATAAAGGCAGCATGTATTTTGATTATCGCGGCGTTAACAAAGCCATAAATAAGGACGCGTATTTGATTCCAGATATGGATGCAATTCTGGATCACTTGGGTAACGCGAAATATATTTCAAAGGTAGATACCATGGTAGCACCAAGTGTACTATTAAATAACGCTAGATCTCTTAAGTAGGAAATATACTGCTTTTGCGTTACTGAGATCCGGATCATACTAGTTTACGAGAATGTCATTCAGTTTAGCAAACGTACCTTTCAGATATTAATAGACGCGCTTTTTGGGCCAGAGAGTAAGCCATGTGTATCTTGCTATTTGGATGATACCATAGTAGTGACGGAGACGTTTAAAGAACATTTAAGGAATTGCGAAGGCAGGATTAGTGATACAGCGGAAGAAGTGCTTACTCTGTTGCACGAGAGTTACATATCTAGGTTATCTGTTAGATCTTGACTAAGACCAGATCCGGATACAGTGGCACCGATGTTAAATTATCCAATACCGTTCCAATTACGTGATGCGCTCTGACAAATATATAAATAAGCGGAAATAGAAGCAGCCGCGATTGAGGAGATTTGTGCATGTTGAGTGAGGTGCAAGCGACATCGTTCAACTATAAGGACTGGATAGTGGAGGGCGGAGAGCTCTGTAAGTATCGTGAGGATTTGCTTTTGAGGCAGAATATTGACAGGGAACAAAAATTAAAGTTAGTGCTGTCAGACCAGTTGCACTAACCGTCCACTATCGCCACGCACGCCAAAAGAGGAGGGGCCGCGCCAGCGCGAAATATAGAGAAGAGTGGAGCCGAAATAGTTGGGCACAGCTAAGCTCAACCGAACAGATATTATGCTCCCGACCAAAGGTACACGTGTTCTGTTTTAACTACGGTAGGCACGCAGTAGACCTAGTATGTCCAAGATGAAGCGGTACGCACGGGAAGTTTGTTATCACACGCAACTTCGATCACGAGAGAAGGAGTGACAATCACGTATGCAGAGGGAGGGCGGCGCCCGTACCCAATATACGTATCGGCCCGTTGCCATCGAATAGCTCCAACACGCGCACCTTCACCACAGCTTGCACAGCAATTCGAGGCTTCAAGACATCGCTAGGATGCGTTTGCCGAGTCAGCCTATCTCGTTGAGGGGCTGCATAACTTGCCATTGAATGAGCGCGACGTAGAGGTTCAGGTCCTTGCGGACTTCTTGCAAAGAAAATAAGTTTAGGAGCCATTAGTACTATCAGGAAAACGTCGAACGTGAATGCGTGAATGTAGAATGAAAGAGATATTCAAAGAGGGGTGCCATTGCGGAGAATACTCCATATTGAAATTGTCGACATCGCTTTGTGAGGCGAACGAAAACCTGGGAAAGGAAAGTGCGACCTTGTGAGTGTCGAGTATGTGTGAGAGAGAGAATAGATGAAGCTCCAAAAGAAAATGTGCGCGCGCACGTTTTTGGCAGCGTGACCTTTTAGTAAGAGTGTTAGCACCATCGCCACGAACCGCACCTGGAAGAGAGGCAAGTACCTCTGACTATAAAGAGCAGCACAAAGTGACAGAGAAAGGAAATATCAATCAAGACAAGCGAAGGGAGGACATTTGACTCAGCAAACCCTTGCCGTAGAGAAAAGTGACAGCTTTCTAGGTATTTTTAGAAAGAGAGAGGAAACGTGTGTTGCGGAACGTGAGTTAGTAGTGGGGCATTTCCTTTCCAACGGCAAACTGAACGAGGAAACTAGGAGGACCCTCGAAAAGTACGCGAGTGCAAGTCCTGCTGCCAGAGCAGGAGAAAGTAGACCAACCGTAGTGTGCGCAAAGTCTCCTCGTCTGGCACCGTTCAAATTTGGCGAGAAAAAGATTAGAGCTGAGCGTGAGTAATATTACTGCGGGACGTATAATCGGACACGCGGGATATTAGTATTCGTGAGAAATATTGTGTCGCAATGTAGAAAAATCAAGATTTCATGTGAAATTCAATAGTAACAAATATGAAAAATAACTTTTTAAACACTTACGATTTTCTCGAGATGTATTTTTCGAGGGTTTTGCACATTTTTGTGCTTCCGACTCATCATTAAACTCATCAAGTGTTTCCTCGGCATACTCTACATCGGAAGTACTTTCTTCCTCAAAAAGTACGTGTCCTCTCGGAGTTTCTACATACTCTCCTTGCGCAAACTCCAACCATTGTGCCACATCTAATATGTCTTGTGATGCGACTGGTTGTCGGTAAATATTTACGTGAATGTCCTTATCGTGACCCATGAATTTTGATAAATTATCTACTTGCCCATCTGTTAAATTTAGTGCGACACCTACCGTAGCAACATGCTTACGGAGGCGTGTTCCTCTTAGTAGACTTGGTATTTCTGCACCACATTGATTGGCATAATTTGCTAATAGTGGACTCGCTTCAATCCACGTATGTTCTTCATTCCTCCTCGGCAGTCCAAAAACATATGGGTTATCTTCTGGAACCCCGGCATCAACTCTATGTTTGAGTATCAGTTCAATGCATGCCATCATTTTTTGATCCAAGAGGACGGAGAAATTTTTGCATTTTTTTTCCCTCTGGTTAAAATTCTCATGTATTTCGAAGCTAACTCTTTGGCTACGTCAGAAATTTTTTGATAAAATTCCTGATTTGTTTGTTCATTTATTGTGCATTTAGAGTTTTGGTATGACTGAATGTACAATCTCGAGATTTCTCCAGGTCTCTTCCTGTTAAAAATCAGAATGGATAATAAAGTGCATTGCGCGAGGCATTGCCAAATCTTAAAACTAAATTTTTTGTTTAATTTTTCAAAATCGCTATCACGTTGTTCTACTACGTAATTTCTCAACAGTTTAATGTCGGCTCTGTTAGGTAAACGGGTTACTCCAGCATTAATCGCTATTTGCGTTTGAGACTCAGCTACTGTTTTAGAGATCAATTTTGGGAACCTTACTTTATGCAAATGTAAAAACTCTTTTGCGTCTTCTTTTACTTTGGGATCTAATGCATCGCGCATTTCGCAGCATTCAGCGATCCATATATCGCAAGCGGCGGCGACGATTCTACCAACATCTCTAGCAGTCGCCGGTGCTTCAAAGAAGCCAGTTTTAGGGTTGAACTTGCCCAATTCGTCGGCCGTTTCGATATAGGACTTACTGAATTTGGGAGATAACATAGAAGCAAAATCTTTGATCTCCTCGTGCTTTTGTTTCATAATCATTAACACTCGAGCCAGTAGACGCATCTCAGCTCTAATTTGTTTGTTATGATGATTAGATTGTCGATATTTAAATGCTTCAAAATTTCCATAAATAACAATTAGCATGTCATTTTTCGCTACTTGTGAAATCTCATCATCCTTAAAACGAGACATGACTATTCTCAAATATACATTTGCTTTGAAATGTACATTTCTAATCACGTAATTGTGCAACGACTTACTTTGCAATTTATGATACTCTTCACTTCCAGTGCATCGAGGAAAATGCTTGCGTATACTATATTTAGCATAAAATCCAGTACAAAAAGGACATGTTCTGTATTCTGATATTATTTTTGTAGATTCATTTACTGGTCTTCTAACAGCCTGAAATTTGTCCGTTTCATTGTTGTCTAATTTGCAATTGTATTGGAAGGCACCTCCATTTTTGATATCAGAAATCAGTTTTTGGCGATAAAGTTGACGCTCAGTAAGACGACATCCTTTTATACGTTTTCCTGCTGGTAATCGCATGATTTCTATAACTTTTGGTTCTTTATTGTGTTTTTGGATCAAATGATCAATCAACTTACCAGAATAAACCTTTTTACAAAACGCGCAAGCATACTTCTTACCTCCGATATTATTTATTTCAAATTGTGTAGGATTAGATAAAACCTGTCCCAATAGGCCTTTGTTGCATTTATCAATTTCTATTAGGTTTAAAGTAGAATTATCATCTTTGCATTTTCTTTTACGTTTTATGGAAGAAACAGATAGTTGTTTCTTCTTACACGCTCTTGTTTTAGTGTTAATAATTTCTGTACTAAGCTCTTTGTTTAAACAAACTTCTTTTGCTGACTTGTCTAAAACTGATGCATGTATTGCATCAGCAACATCACTATTAGAGTTGGAATCAGTAAAATAATCGCTGTTGGTTTCCATTACTTTTTTTTTCAGAAGATAAGCTGGCGCACTGTTTATTAAAATCATCATTATCATCAGATATTTTTCTTTTTCTTTTCTTTGAAATTGTCGGTACTCCTGGAGAAATTTGTGACTCTTCAGGTTCAGTTTCTGGATCAAACCATTCAGGAGATAATGCGGAAATATTCTCATTATAATCTAAATCCTTATCTGTTTTAATGTCAATATGATGCGAGTTTTCCTCATTTCCTAATGTCAAATCAATAAAAGTGTCAGTATTTGTATTAAATATATTAAGATGTAAAGATAAGAGTATATTAGAATAAAAAGATAAAAAAGCTAATAGTCACGTATTTTATGCATGTGTTGGTATATCTTAGTAGTCTGATGTGTGACGTTCAAGTCTTTACGAAAAATTACTATAACGTAAGAATAGTGGGGCCACAAACTTGTAAACTGCACTTTATTGAATATCAATATCTATTATAGTAATTTTTGCTGGATTAATTATTACTACCGGAAAGTCTATATATAGACACGCACCCTCTGACATGAACTTTATATATAGTTGATACATGATACGAGACACTAATTTGGCCACTTTTAAAGGGCGGTTTGAAGGTTCAAATCCCGGCAGTCTAAAGGTTAAAGTGAAGAAACAAAAAAAAATATTTTTTCCGAACTACCGATCTTTTTTTATTTTTGTTTCTTTTCTGTGACATTCTAAATTTATCATTTGGTTTCGAAATTAAGTATACAATTAAATTTTATATGTAAAAAGTGTTCGAGATCAGAGATCGAATTCGAGCCTGTAGATCCGTAAGCCGCAACTTTACCGCTTACTTCATGATTCCCATGAAGGTTCAAGAGCTTATTTATTGCTACTATTTTACTCTTGTGCATACCAAAAATTGCTATAGTTCCTATCAACATATCAACTTATAAAATGTTTACTATACTAGTTACGTTCAGCGAGTTTCCGGTGCCCTATACCTTCAATTTTATTGTAAATTTTGTAAATTTAATGTTATTTTTTATTAATGACTGTAAAACACAAGAAAATTAAATGTTAGTTCCCTTTTTACAGGCGAAACGCTCTACCTATACATTGTTTAAAAAAAAGAACTAAATTTTGTGATAAAGTCATACTTTTAATTTGAATTACTTAAGTTTTCAGAACAATATCAGTTAGAAATATTCGACTAAAATTAATTATTTCTAAAATTAAATATTCGCATTTTATAATCCGATAGTCAACATAGCTCGTCGTCACTTTATTTTAAGAATAATTGAGGTTACACGGTCATTTCGTATAATGTAGTTTTATCAATTTTAAATATATTGGCATTACTATAATTTTTATAAAAGAATTAATAATAAAAGTTTTTCATACGACTTTAATTTAGTTACTCAACTTAAAATATTTAAAATTAAAAGTTCAATTTAAACAATTCAAACTTATTCGTCTTAAGCGCCTTTTCTCCACAAACTAATCAAATTGATCAACCAATCAAAAGAATCTTATTGTGATGACAGATTTCATCCATCACTTTTTTAAAGAGGATTTTATAGTAAACATTTTTACGGTTCATTTTATATTTCATAGCTCCTTATGTTACTAATTAATAAAATTGTATTAATACTTGCTTGAAATATACTAAATAGTCTTTGGAGACAAGTTTGTCGCCCCATTACTCGGGAATATAGTATCAACAATCATTTGTAATCAATTGTAAATAGACGAAATTAATTTATTTTATTTCGTCGAATTAAATTACAAGAGTAATCACTTTGAACGTTGATGGCCATACATCAGTAAGACCTATCGAGGAAGATTTTATCATAAACATATGGTACAACATTGTACCTTTGAAACGTGATGAAAATATTCAATCAACAATATTAATATTATTATATCGACGCACCAGAAGAAGAACATTAATAAAAATTTGTTTTATTGGAAAATATTAATAAAAATTTGTCTTATTGGAAAATATGAATGAAAATTCATCTTATTGAAAAATATTAATACAATTTTGTATTATTGAAAAATATGAATAAAAATTTAATTTGTAATTCAATTATCATTCATATTTGAATTTTTATTCATATTTTTCAATAGGACATATTTTTATTAATATTTTTCAATAAGACAAATTTGTATTAATATTTTTCAATAAGACGAATTTTCATTCATAATTTTCAATAAGACAAATTTTTATTAATATTTTCCAATAAGACAAATTTTTATTCGTATTTTTCAGGAAGACAAATTTTTATTAATGTTCTTCTTCTGGTGCGTCGGTATATCAATATTCATGTTCTGTTTAAATTTTTTTAAAAATGATTTACATTGTAAAAATTTCAATTTACTTTAACACTTTAAATAGTTTTAACTTTATTTTAAATAATTTTATTCCAAATAACCGGTGACATAGATATATGCGGGCCACCTGATTTGAAATAAATTCGGCCATATACATGAATTATATTCAAATCACATTTAAATTGAAATAATTCTTTACAAAGTAAAATACGTGACTTTTTAAAGAATATTATGAAATCGAACTAATAATATTAAATTTATATTTGATATTTACATATCTATGTATACCAATAAGTTGTAATAAATAAATGGAATCTGGCATTACTTACTTGATATATTAATCCTGTTGGAATTATCCAGTTTTACATCGCTAATAATTTTTAGTTTATTAAAAGACTGATCCTCAACATTGTTATTCGATAAATGTGAACTGTCAGCTCTCAAGTCTGAAATTAGAAATATTATGTTCAAATACTGACAGAATAATAGAAGTATTATACATTCACTGCAAATTCTTAAAATTATTAGATAATAATTGTAGGACAGGATGCAATAGAAGAGGAGATAATACGAGAAATTAAAAACCTGTAAAACTATTATCTAATTGAATTTCGATACTTATTAAAAATTAGATAGACAATACTTTTACGGGGTCTTCAGTGCGACCTCCTTATTGCATCCGGACCTTTAATTAAAAAAATATTCGGTTGATTTCTATGGGTGGAAAACAACTCATATACAGTTTAGTAAAAAATTATATACAAGTTTATTTAGAAAAGATAAAAAATAAAATTTCATTTACCAGATTGGTAAGAATCTTCACTTGCTGATAAATATAAATGAGATAGAACCGTTAAATTGTTAGTTAAGTTCACTGAACTTCTCAAATTAACATCCTCTTCTACAGGTGTCTGGTTATCTAGTGAAGAAAAATAAATTTTGATTAATAAAATATTACTAATCCAAAATTCATGTATCAATGAAAATTCAGTTTCAATATTATTATTCTCTCATAGAAGAAGCTTTGTATCGGTGAAAAATTTTTTCAGGCAAAAACTACTTATAATGATCGGCTATCCGTCGGATTTTAATCCGATGGATAGCTATGAAAGAAAATTAAAATATCTATATTTTAGTATTATTAACAAAAACGTGTTTTTTTTTTTAAAGCTTATAACTCTTGTAACTCTCAACAACTATGTTCCGTATATTATTTTTCCTAACGAGTTAAGCAGCCTTTGATTTTGCGAAGCTAAATGAATGAGAAAAGTGTACAGTATTGCGGGAATGTTATATTTTGAAAACATATTCAGTTTCGCAAAATAGAATTCACACAATCCGTTAGGAAAAAATATGTCTAGCTTGGATTACAATGAATAATACTCTTGCTTTCACACTTCTACTAAAGTTTTTTCATATTCAACGTAAACATATTACAAGTATCACAAAACGTTCGTGACAATTAAGAAATATACTCCCTTAGTATGTAATGAAACACGTCCAAATGAATATCGAATTTTATAGTAATATTAGTAACAGTAGAATTCTTTTATAGTAATTTGTATTATTAAAAAATTACTGCAATTATAAATTCAATTTTCTGGTCATTGCTGCCTGTATGATTTAAGATTTTTAAAGACGATAAATTTACAAAACATTAAACATAGTCTCCTAGTTTATACTTCTAATTTTTTAATTTTGTAATAAATTCTTGAATTTTAAATATTGGCATTAAAAATTAATTAAAGGAATCAGAAACTTGAGTTTGCGGTTTTTTTTATAATTCTTTACAAATTTTTGAAAATAACATTAAAAAGTTATTCCTACACTTATATATACTACATGGAGAGAAATATTTTATAATTATTACAAAAAGTTCGGTAATTTTCAACAAGAAATGCAGTAAGGAGGTAACAGACTG
>JAWWEQ010051467.1:0-10149 GCA_035583055.1 Torymus tubicola | reverse complement strand
TATATTTATTTACCTGTTATTCTTTTTACTTTATAATGATATGCAATGCGATATAAATTAATGTTAAAATAATGTTTAAAAAAAAAAATAATGTTTTAATCCTTAAAAAAGGGAAACGCTCTACTTATACATTAGTTAAAAAAAAACTAAATTTAAATAAATATAATCACAAATAGCTTAATCTGATTCATTCAACAAGGGGCCGAACAAAGGGTGTATTACGACCCTACAGTGAGGGAACGACAGATGTCCTGGAGCAGGAACCGAAATTTTTATATTTTGCAGTTACGGAGAGCCTAATAACCTCTCAGGTAACAGCAAATTTTTGGTAGAAGAGCGTGGTTAATCTGTTTCTACTTAAGGGTCCAATTAGCCCTTTCTCGACATTTTCCCTTAAACTTCCATTTTTTCATCTATGTTGAAATTTTGGAAATATTAGGAAATTGATTTGAAAAAAAAGAAGAAAAAAAAAATTTTTAATATTTTCGCGCATTAAAACACTTTTAACTCTGGAAATAATTATTGGAGATTTAGAAGTCCCCGGAAAATAGTTTCATGAAATAGGCAACAAGATGTTCCAAATCAAATATGCTTTTACACACTAAGTCATAGCTGTTCACACAACACAAGACATAAATAATGAATTTCTAATAACGAGTTCAGTCCTCAATAATTTTTTTTTGGAATATTAATCAAATGTTGATGATTATAGTTTTTCTCGATACATAGTCTTTCATAGATATAAACCTTACGAATAATCATGAGTAACTAGTTATTATTAATTATATGAAAAAAAATGTGTGAATAAATCTTATTTTTCTATATTTATCGGCGACTCTTAAGGAAATATCCGATTTGGAGCAATCTTCTACCTTGTTTCATAGAAATATTTTCACCAGGACTGTAACCTTTTAGTCCATCCGGACTCCCGATGAGGAATTATAGACACAAGGAACTAAACTTTCGATCAGAGGAAAGGAAAACGTCAAGATAAAGGTTCAGAATTTTTTCAAGGACATCAGAAACCAAGACAATAACCGGACAAGGATAAACTGAAGTTGAAGAACTTTTGGAAGAAACACAGGAAAACACGACAGAAGCAATACTAGATAATACACGTCTCCTGTTCAGTTAGTGAAGAGAAAAATCACACGTCATGACTAACGGAGAACTTACAGCCGTGGACTGCTCTCAACTGATGGTAACCATGGCAAATACTCTCGCCATGCAAACCGCGGTTGCTAGTATCCCAGCATGTGACGGAGGAAACATACCTATTAAAGACTTCCTTCAGGATGTACGGAATGCAGCCGCTGATATTTCAGCAGTCCAGTTGCCAACTTTCTTAAAAAAGGTATTAAGCAGACTGCAAGGCGCCACTAGAAATTCAACCTTTGGGGTGGCATTTAATTCTGTTGATGACCGTATTCGGCATCTAAAACAGTGATTCGCCCCAGGGAAAACATTTACCTACTACTATGCCCAGCTAAACGATCTGCGCATGAAACAAGGTGAGACTGTGGGGGATTTTCGGGACAGGTTAAACATTCTACTCATGGGAGCCGAGAAGGCTCTCAAGGAAAATAAGGGCGAGATCTTTTCAAACGACATGATGGTGCCCGTAAAGAGTGCTGCTGTGGATATTTTCATTCGAGGACTACCCCGAGCCACCTCAGCACTGCTGTAGATGTTACCCACCCCGTCGATTTGGAGGCGGCCTTTAGGGAAGTTCTAAGGATTGAGTCTAGAATTCGATCAAGGATCCTCCCGGAAATGAGGTCAGCCCATCCACAAGGGTATCGATATGAGGACGACGATGAATTGTCTGCTAATATTCCGAGAAGTAATACACGACAGCAATACCACGACAACAGACGATCTTACAATAATCAATATAGTGGCCATCCTCAACATCGACCCTCTGATGGAGGGAGCCCGGCTGCGTTCGTAGGATCCATGGATCCTACAGAGTATCCTGATAATCAACAACCTCTGCCTACCGAAACCTACTATGGGGGAGCACCCCATGGGGTCGAGCCACCAGCTCCACCAAATAACGATGCACCATTTGTCGCGTGTGCGCTCCTTAACGGGCCAAACACATGGGTCCGATACAATGGACCACCCAGAAATAACCTCTCTACTGCTCAACAACCGGGAAATTACAATCAAGGGAACCATTACCATGGAAACCGGGGAAACTATAATAATTCTCCTCGACTATCTAATTATCAAAATTATCAGCAACCACGTCCACAACAACCGCAAGACTATTAGCAGAATCCAAAACACCCTCCTCGAAGGGATTGGGAACAGCAAGACCCCAGATTATATTATCCTGATGGGCCATCGCCATCCGAAACTCCGCAGCAAAGGTACATGCTATCCAATAATGGAGCTATCCAAACACCGGCGATCGGTCATTTAAACTCGGAACAGTTTCGCCCCAAACCTCAGGAGGCGGGCCCAATGAACTCTGCAAGCGTACCAACCCACAGCCGAACACGACGCCCCGCAAGGTTTACATGGTACGCACCGGATTGCTTCCTGTGGGTCGACTGAGGGAAATGAAGGACGCGAGGATGACCCCACCGTAGTCTGGTTGAGGGTTCCTGAAGGGCTTTATCCGTGGCTTCTATTTATGATCGATAATGGAGCCGAGGTTAACCTCATCAAGATTGGAGCATTGCACCCTGATGTGCTAGTAGATACCGATCAAGCAGTACCTCTCATTGGAATAAGTGACCACTCTATTGGCACTTATGGCACAAAGACATTGCATTTAAAAGAACTCCCAGTTACCTTTGTAGTCGTCAGTCATGATTTCCCTATTGGACAGGATGGGATACTTGGACGTGACTATTTAAAGAGGGAGCAAGCAGTAATATCCTATCATTATCATGCTCTCATGATCAGCGGATATGTTATGCATCCTCTTCCCTTCATTGACCCACATACTGGAGAAACTCTTGAGAAACCAGGAGAAGAATCCAGCCTTCCTGTCACCGATAGCTCATACACAAGAATGAAATATACAATACCGCGGAAAACTCGACAAGTCGTGCGAATAAATGTGATAAATAAGGGTCAAACGGAAGGATATCTATCACGAATCGATTTAGGTTATGATGATGTATACCTCGGTGAAAGTCTAGTTAAGGTGCAAGAAGATGGCGGATGCTATGTCATGGCCATTAATACCCGAGAGGAAGATGTAACTTTCGAGGTAGACGCAAATGAACTCATACCCTTTGAATACGCCGCTCTAGACTTCGAACCAGGAGCAGAAGAGGATATCCCAGTGACGGCGAACGATCCCATTACCGATAGAGCGGATCGTGTTTCCCGGTTACGAGAACTCATTGACATTAAATACCTTAATGAAGAAGAGAAAGCATACATAAATAAATTACTAGAAGATTTTCCTGATGTATTTTTATTGCCAGGAAATCCCTTGTCCTGCACCAATGCGGTTGAACACCATATTCCATTGATGAACAATATGCCAGTCAACGCGAAACAGTATCGCCATCCCGTCATGCATAAAGAATTCATAGAAAAGGATATTCAGGGAAAACTCCGAGACGGGATTATTGCTCCTTCGAACAGTCAAAGCATCTCGCCGGTTTGGATCGTCCCTAAGAAACCAGATTCTCCAGGTAACCCACGTTGGAGAATGGTGATCGACTTCCGCGATCTCAACAAAAGGACGGTAGGAGATACGTACCCGCTTCCCAACATAACAGATATATTGAACCAACTAGGAGGGGCAATGTATTTTTCTGTTTTCGCCTCACCTCGCCTCAGGATTTCGTCAGATTAAAATGGCGCCAGAGGATCAATGGAAAACAGCGTTTTCTACTCCAGGAGGACATTATGAATATAAAAGAATGCCCATGGGACTCAAAAACGCACCAGCTACTTTCCAACGACTCATGAACCAATTGAAAAGAGGTCTAGATAGCAAAGAAACCTTGGTCTACATGGATGACGTGATTATCCACGCCAATACCCTGGCCGAACATGATAAGAGAGTAAGGCAATTTTTCTCTTGGTTAGCATAAACTAATTTAGTATTACAATCCGGTAAGGTACACTTCTTACGAAAAGAAGTAGCTTTCCTCGGACATATAATAAGTGAGCGAGGAGTGGAACCTGACCCTAACAAGGTAAAAGCTGTCAGGAAATTTCCTCAACCAAAAGGAGTAAGAAATGTAAGAGAGTTTCTCGGTCTCACTGGATTTTATAGGCGTTTTATTAAAGATTACTCAAAAATAGCCAAACTCTTATACGACCTAACTAAGAAAGGAGAAGAATTCAATTGGGGAGAACCGTAGGAGGCAGCCTGCCAGTATTTGAAGGAGCGTCTCTGCTGTAAACCAATTTTGATATTACCTGCCTTTTCGAAGCCCTTCATTTTGACGACGGATGCATCTAACGAAGCTATCGGAGCAGTCTTAAGCCAAATACAAGAAAATGAAGAACATCCAGTTTCGTATCTATCCAGGACACTTAACAAAGCCGAGAAAAATTATAGCACCACGGAAAAAGAATGTCTCGCAGTACTCTATGCGCTGAATCACTTTCGGCCATATCTGTTGGGCCGCAAATTCACCTTAGTCGCAGATCACGAACCATTGAACTGGATGCACAGTAGGAAAGACCCTGGCCAAAGACTCATGCGATGGATGTTTAAATTCACTGGGTATGAATATACTTTCAAATATAAACCAGGTAAACTTAATTGCAATGCCGACGCACTTTCTCGCTACCCAGTCGAGGAAGAATCTACCGAAGAAGATATAAATCGTGTACTCCCAGGATTAAAGGTGCTAGTCCTTAAGGAAAGGAAACATACACCAAGAGCCCCAAAGACTGCGACAAATAAGAACTCAGGCCCTGTAAATACTAGCGGGCAAGGATCAAGACCACGATTACCTTCCGCACCCGCGCTATCTAGTAAGATCCCTAAGAAACCTGGACGATCAGTGGGTTCCAAAACTCTGAAGGTCGCTCCAGCATTGGACCATAGTACTGTGGCCCAACGGACCCGGGGAAAACTCCGGACAAGTATACCGGAATCCGAGGTAAACCCTCCAGATACCTCGCCCCCTACACCAGTGGCATAGGACAATAAAACACTTAACCCTCGAGTTAGTCTAGAACCACCAGAACCACCAAATGGACACTCTAGTTGCCCTTCAACGCGGATTGACGTATCCCTAGGACCGCAATTTAGATCCCTACCTAACACGCTTTTATCGTCAACCGAGTTGAACCTGACGATTCCGAATCTGAAGACCCACCTCCAATATATAATCCTCGTTTCAGTGGACTGAGGATTGATGATGCTAACTTATCATCCGAGGAAGACCCGTTCTCGCCTCAGGAACAAGGCGACGCCCAAACTGAAGTCGAAGTATCTGCCTTCTCAGCAAGCGAATCAGAAGAGGAAGACGCACAGCACGGACAACTTACGAGCCTCACACCTGAGGAATTAAAGAAGTCGTTCTAACGATTTGAAAAGAGCCAATTGAAGCTTTCGACAAGGTTTCCATTGACACTGCGGGAAAGTTACGCACTACTCCTCGTGGAAATTGTCACTTGCTAACCATGCAATGTAACCTAACGAAGTATCTCATTGCTATCCCCATACCTAACTTGAAAGCCTCCACCATTGCTGATGCGCTAGCACGTCACCTCATCTGCCAATTCGGGGCTCCTAGAGCCATCCTATCCGATCGTACCAGTTTCCTCTCAGAGATTGTTGAAGGATTTCTGCGACTTTTCAGAATCCACCATCTAACGACATCAGCATATCACCCCTAAACAAATGGCTCTCTGGAACGTAGCCACGCTCCGCTTATGGATTTTGTCCAGACATACACAGAGAAATACGATGACTGGGAAAATCTAGCCCCTTTCGCCACCTTTACGTATAATACCAGCGTACATGCCAGCACCAAATTCACACCATTCGAGTTAGTTTACGGTCGAATAGCGAGATTCCCAACCCGAATACCCGCAACAGAACAACTAAGAACCCATAATCTATACCTTCAGGACCTAATTACCCGACTAGACGAAATGAAAATTCAGGCCGCCGACAACCAGATCAAATCAAAGGAGAAATCGAAAATTCGCTATGATCAGAAGGTGAAACCTCTGAAGGCGACCGTTGGTGACTATGCCTGGGTAAAATTAGAGCCTCGAAGTTCAAAATTCGACAGTTATTACAAGAAACCCTTAAAGATTACGGCACTCCTTGGTAGAAACAATGTACTATTATAATTACCTAACGGTAAAACAGTTAGGAAACATATGGATAAATTAAAAATCGTACCCACCTCTGTGACCTCTGACAACGATACTAACTAACTAATCTACATTTAGTTGTCGAGGCGACAACTAAACCAAGAAGGGGGTGGATACCGGAAAATTTCATTGCAGAAATTTGTCTGATTTCAGATGATTGCAGTTTGTTACGGGTTGATAGTCTTCCCCATTCTCTTGCTCGCAGAATTATCATCCGCGCCGAACGAGATGATTCCCATTAAATCTAACCCAGGACTTTATTATGAGAAGTTACCCTCAATTCGAATTCAAAGGGGAAACTGGAAAGTTATCATCCATTTAGATCTTCATACGTTTCTCAAAGAACATGGCCCTACAAGAACCTATAATGAACAATTGACTCAATGCATAACCCACCTTGGGGCAAACCATTGTAACATAGCTCTTAATAAAGATCTCATAGAAATCAAACTGAAAATGCTCGATCACCTGCATGTAAATATCAAGCAAGTAGCTATGTCTATGGACGCTCAACCCAGTGAGGAAACATGCGCAGTGAGGAACATCCGAGCGCAAAGAATGGCACCTCTCGGAATTATAGGAAGTGTGAGTAAAAGTTTGGTTGGGCTCATCACGACCGACGAAGCGGACGCCATTAACAAAACTATTGACCAATTATTCAAGAACCAAAGGAACTTGGTAAAACTCTCCGCAGAGAAAACTCATCTCTTCTCAGCTGGTCTCGGAAAACTTTACAATATTACCACCTCGCACTGAGAAACGATGAAAAGGATGGGCGAAAATTTGAATGCTAAGCTAAACGCGGTTTTAAGCGGAGCCAACGAAAATCATTTGGCATGGGAACTCTCGACCTTTGCTCATCAAATGGAAACCAAATTGGATCATTTGATAACGGAGAGAGAATTACATCCCATACTCTTGCGACAGGATCTACTTCATCGGATCGCCACGGACATTCAACAAACAGGAGAGGATAGGATACTACCCACACCATTACACCACCTACGAGCTGAAGAAATCACCAAAATCGCAACGCTGGACGCCACCTTTCATGAAGAAAAAGTCTTGATTTGTCTAGCCATACCCCTTACCGAAAGATCCACCTATGAGATATACAAACTTCATACCATACGCATCCCTCAATTAATGAAGAATCAAAGTACTGGGGTTGCCCATATCTCCCCTTCCTACCCCTTTTTAGCCGTCAAAAAAAATTTACAGGAATATCTCAAATTCACCGAACAACAACTACAACAATGTACCCGAACTCATTACGGCCACATCTGTTCAGCCCAAGGTCCGCTATATACCATCTCTGACCAGAAGGAATGCGAAGTGGAATTCCTACTCAACCCACACCCAGACGCCCTGCACTCCTGCGACATTATGTTATCTCTCTCTCCCGTATCACAGTGGCAGTACTTAGGTACAACCAATAGTTGGTTGTATTCTGTCACAAGAGAGGAGACACTGCGAATCACTTAACCGAAAGAAACCTATCACACTCTTGTTATTAAAGGAACAGGCCTATTGTCTAAAACCCGGAAGTAAACTTAAATATCACCATCATGCACCCTGAAGTGCTAGAACACATGAAGGAAAACCTCGCCCCAGAGATAGAATCAACGGATGTTAGTTCTCCTTTTAGTTCAAGGGCGGAGCAGCTTGCGAACATCGTCTTCCACATGAAAGAAATAGGTGAACATAGGAGAAACTCGTCACTTACTCAACAAATGATTTATGGAAGAATAAGCCTCCGAGGTCTCACCATTATCATTGGCTGTATTTCATTCCTCCTCTACAGAAGATCCCAACGAACCCTATCTCTACCCCGTTACATTGAGAAAAGGGAGGCTGCAACTACGGAAACCCCGTTAACGTATGTAGCCATCCAACCGGCTCCCACTCGTTCCGTATCTACCCCTATTCTTATGCCACCTGCTCTTCCACCTCAATTAGCCGAAATCGACTAAATTCATACCTCCCCTTTTCAGTACCCAATGGACCCGTCAGTGAAACATCCTCACTGCATCACCGCCACTTATCAAACGGACTTGTGACTTGATGGACTTATAGCTTGCCTCAAGCAAGCTGGACCCATTATCATGGTGGAAGTAATATCTGAAAACTTGACTACCCAAACAGTGCGAATTGCCTTCAAAACTCAGGAGGGGGCCCCGTTGGCCGAAAAATCCAAGGATCTGTGGTTGTTGGAAATAGCCCTATCAACTGAACAAGAAACCACACACCTACCCAGGACTACAACTCGGAAACGGGCCCACTCGTCTGAACAGGAACAAAAGACGCGGATATTTTGCCAAATCCCCTGGCCATGAGACCGACAGACAACACAGAAACAACTGAAAGAAGACTTTTTTAAGCATTTCGCTCACTTTGGAATCCTGGAGTACATTCACACCATCAAGCATAAGAACGATAGATTGTCCCATAGGTTAGTCAAGTATCAAACTCAGGAATCGGCAGAGCCTTAAGAGAGAACGACCTTCGATATAGAGCAATATTCGCTAAACCTCAGTATTCTAAGCCTCTCTATAACATAAAAATACGGCACCAAGAGTGTGGAATAGAGATTCATCGTCGAGATGTCCCATTGCATGACAAAACATGTAAACGGCAACGAGAGCTGGGCTAGCACAATGGACCCCGGACTCTGATTTATAGAAAAAAAAAAGAAAAAAAAAGGACCGAGGACTGAAGGAATATCGTCCCAGAAAGTGACCCAGTATTCACCGAGACTCGACTAGTCTATCGAGTCATAGAGCTGGGACAAGAATTACAATTGCTCAGAGCCTTAAACAGGGATCAGCTGAAATTGATAAACGACATGAAAATCCATCATTGGACTTAGGGCTGACCGAGCGCAAATGGCGAAAACTATACACAGGTTACTCATAAAATCCGATAGAGTTCGGCAACACTTGGGCCACCTAACTAACATGTCGATACAACGATTCTTGGCTTTGGACAAGAGAGTCGATTCCCTAGGCGCAAGCATTCAAGGATTGACGGAAGCCTTCGACCACTTGCACATAAGCTGTAATTCGCCATAATAAAACACCAGACCCTGGACTCGGCCAGTTATCCAGACCATAACCCAAAGTCCTTTCGATCCCTCTTCAAGCATCCTATAATATGGGCGAGTTTTATAATTTACCATCCATACCCCACTAACCTCTAACAACTCCCTATGATTAATAGATTAGTAATTATCATTCTTTTTGTTTTCGTATTTCAGAATGGAGTCCTACTACTTGATCTGCGTCGCACTATGGTCTAAATTGAAAATTTTTTTTTCAAAATCATATAACTCGTCACAGATACGAGCTTTTCTAGTGAGACGTGCACTATTTTATAGCTACTGTTATTTCAAAAGTTGGAAAAATACACATTTAACTCTATTAAAAAAATTAGACCTTAACAGTGGTCTTCAAAATTAAATTTTCTGAAAATATTGTTATTTTTTCACTTCCACTAAAAATATTAGTATCTTTTAAAAAAAAATCATCTTTCAAGATAATTAAAAATGAATCCTGAAAATCATGACCACTGAAACGCATAAGCCATGAAACTCATTAATTGTTACGGACTTTCGGGCTTTATATGTTTTGGGGTTTATGGCTTACATACTACAATATTTTAGAGGGTAGAGATAGGGTTCATTGGGATCTTCTGTAGAGGAGGAATGAAATACAGCCAATGATAATAGCTATTAAAAATAGCTAATTTCTGAATAGTAATGAAACGATTTTTCCGATCATATTGTCTATTTAATGGAGACAACAGAACCTTAAAATGTTTTTATTAAATTTCCTC
>JAWWEQ010051466.1:0-10151 GCA_035583055.1 Torymus tubicola | reverse complement strand
CTAAAAAAATTCATTTAGGTTTTGATTTTCAAAAAAATCTCTTATACAGGTCTGAAAAAAATATAGTTAAATTCTACAAAAAATCATAAGAAAAAAAGTCTATGTAAGATATTTCGAAATTTATGCTAGGCCTATGCTTCATTTTTATGTTTGTCTCAGTGTTTATGTTTGTCTTGTGCTCTAAATTATACTTTTATTTTCAAATCTCTTATCAATCTATGCAACCTTTATAAACTTTTAAATACTCTAAACCATCCGAACAACTTTACTTACATTCTAATCCTTAACAATGTCTATAATACTTTCCTATCTTTTAGCCTCTCAAAACCTATAGTGTGCGTGTGAGTGTTACTGTGTGTTTGTGTTAGTGTGTAATATCTTCTTCCCCTGCTTTCTGTCTCCCTCTAGCTGCTTTCCTCCTCTTCTCCTGCCTGTTCTACCCTCTCACCCTCTGTCCTCTGCCTTTCTGCTTGATTTCTCTCTCTGTCACTTTCCTCATCTGCTTGTGTTTCTACGTCTCCATTTCTTCCTCCATTTGACCTGGCTTGCCCATCCATGGCATATTCTCTTTCTCTCTTTCACTCCCAGCACTTCATCAATTATGTATGTTCCTTCTCTGTTAATTCTATCTCTCTTGGACCACGTGTAATCTCTCTCCGTCTTTTCCTTAAACACCAACCATTGTATTTCTGCCTGCTCCCTCGCCATCTTCTTCACCTCAAATTCTGCCTCTCCTACATGCCTTCCAACCCATCTATCAATCCTTTCCTGTCTCTCTCTCATTCTCTCTCTCCTCTTATTCCGCCTTTTTGGGCCTTCTTCATCTCCTTCTCTAGGTCTGTGCAAAGGCCACGTTAAATAACGTCGGCCTCAATGGGCAGCCCTGCCTCACTACCATCTCCGTGCTAAACTCTCCTATCACTCTCTTCGCTATTTCTACTTCACATTTCGTATCTTCATAAATATCCTTTATTCTCCCCCTTAAGTCCTCATCTATCTGTAGCTCTCTCAGCATCTCCCATATCCTATCTCTTTTTATCTTATCAGACGCTGCTTTTATATCCACCAGTAGTCCCCACACTTTTCCTCTTCCCTTTTCTATCTCGCCTCCTATTGCCCTCTTCAGTAGGTATACAGCGTCGATTGTCCCTCTATTCTTCCTAAATCCGAACTGCGTGTTATCCAGTTTATTCTCCTCCAGTTGCTCATCTAGCCTGTTCCTTAATATCTCTGCATATATTTTGTATCTTGTGTCCATCAGTATAATTCCTACCAGTTTCCAACCTCCTCCTTTTTTCCTTTTTTAAAGATCGGTTTTATCTTTCCTGACTTTCATTCCTCTGGGAGTTTTCCTTCCTTCAAAATCTCCATTCCTGACGCCTTTCTCCTTTTCAATTTTTTTATCGCTTCCGCTAAAACCTCTGAGCCCTTTATATCTCCTACTGCTGCCCTTCTCGCTGCTGTTGTTTCGCATTCTTCTTTTTGTTTTACTTCTTTTCCTTCCAGTTGACTTTTGAAGTGTCCCAGCCACTCATCGTCCGATATCCTTTTGCTTATTTGCGTTCTCCCCTTCCTGCCTTTATTTACTATCTCCCAGAAACTCTTTTCACGCCTATCCCTTTCTATTTCCTCTATAATTTTCTCCGCCCACCTCTCTTTCTTCCTTATGATCCCATTCGTGCAGTCCTTCCTTTCTTTTCCATATTCTTCCTTACTCAGCTGTCCTTTCTTGCATTCCTTCAGTTTCTCCCTTAGATGCGTTTTTCTTTCGTGATATTCTCTATCCCACCATTCTTCCTTCCTTCTCCTTCTTTTCTCTATCTCTTTTTCTTGTATGGCCTCCTGGACTTTCCTCTTCAGTTCCTGTCATTCCTCACAATTATTTCTTTCTCCTAGCTTTTCTCTGAACCTCCTTATTCCCTCTTCTAACCAGTTCTTTACCATTTTTTTCTTCCTTCTTCCATCCCTCTCGACTTCTTCCTCAGTCTGACCGTGATAGGTTGGTAGTCTGACTCTACACTCGTCCCGACGTCCATTTCATTTATTACTTCTTGACCTTCTTCGTTCACTATACATTGTCTATGACTGACTTTCCACCTCCTCCTATATACATGAATTCTCCGTCTCTTGTGTCCTCTCCTCCATTTACTATATGTAATCCTGTTTCTCCGAGGATTTCTAATATCTCTTCTTCTTCCTTATTTTTCACTTTGTCTGCGCTTGTTCTGTATGTGCTCCGATCCGTACGTTTACCTCCTTCTTCTGCCGTTCTTGCGTTAAAGTCCCCTCCTATTATTATTGGGGTTCATCTGCCTTTCTCCGCCTCATTCTCTATGCAGATCCAATTCTCCCTCCTCTTCTCTCTGATATAGGCTACTGCGATCCTTACCTCTTCCCCTTCCAGTACTACCGTTTTCATAAGTAATTTGTTCTTTTCCTGCTCTTCTCTCCTGCCATCCTTCGTCTCTATCTCTTTCCTTATTGCTGGAAGCATGCCCCCTTTGGCCCTGCTCCTTCATTTCTTCCTCTCTGCTGCAACTGTCTCCCATCTATAATCTTCTAATCTTCTCTCGTACAACTTCTCATTTTTCTCTTCAAGCCGTCTCCGTTAATCCTATCACCTCGTGTCTCCTCAGCTACATTCCAAAATATTACATCTATGGATTCCTTCTGCCTTCCTTTCCCTCTGTCCTCTCCCCTTCTCTTTCTCTTCTTATTGTTGTAAAAAACTTCATTTGTTCACTTACCTCATCCAGCACCCATACTGGAGTACTGTTCTTTTATTTTCTCTCTCCCTCCACGTTTTATCGTGTGAGATGTAGATCCTTCCTCCTCATTATCTCTTCTTTTTGGTTTCTGTCCTTACATTCTGCGCCTATCAAATCCCTCTTCTTTGTCTTCCAAATCCTTTTTATCTCCGTATCTACTCTCAATTTTGGTCCCAAGACAAGACCCCAGGTCTTGTCTCTCCTTGAACGTCTCCTGTCTTACTCCCGTGATAATAATGGTATTTCTTCTTCCTTCTCTCTCATTCTTTTCCCTTATTCTCCCCTGTTCGTTTCTTAATTCCTGCAGCTCTTTCTCAATGTGTTTCATCTTCCCCTCCCTCTCTTCTTTCTCTTTTTTCACTTCCTCTCTTACTTCCGTCACCGTCTCTATCTCTACTTTCTTCTTTAGCTCTCCTTCCAACTTGCTCGGCCTCGCTTCCATCTTTCTATACATCTTCTTATTTTCTTCCGTCACCTTCTTCACCTCTTTGACATCTTTTTCTATGCCTTTCTAAATTTCTTTTAATCCTTTTCCACTTTTTCTTTTCATCTCCACCATCTCGCCTTTGCTTCTTTTCTTGTGCTGCTCCTTTCCTTTCTTTAACTTGAGTTCCTTTTTTTAACTTGAATTTTCACCCGTTTCCGTATTCCTCCTGTCCGTTCTTATATCCTCCCACACTTCTTTCCTCGTTTTTTTTTTGCTTCTTTACTTTCTCGTTCTTACTTTTTCTCTCACTACACACTTTCCTGATCTAGCACACATACAGTACGCGACTGTTTAGCAAGCGGCTATTTTCTCTCCCTAAATTTGCACTATTATTTATGTAATATAATGGGCTGAATACGAGAAAAGGGAGAATAAAAGTAAGCGATAGCCTCGGGAATCGAACCCGAGCGACGGGGTGGATTGTCCAAACATCTTTACCTTGCAACTCATAAGTGTTTTCACCTAGAAGATTTACAATCGTGTATAGTCCCACGAATTTCGAGGCTAGCTTAGCCGTTATCCCTTCAGCTGCTGAAGACAAGACCTTATTCACTTTCCATAGCCGATCCCCTAGACCGAATTCGGATGACTGACGATACACTTCATAACATTTAATTTGCTTAGCCTGCTCCGCTTGCGCTTATCTACCGCCGCCCGATCGTGCATTCTCGGAGCTTATCTATGCACGAGGCCCAGCTATCTAGAGCCTCTTATTGTCTCTGCTCGTCGATTAGCCGGTCTTCTTTTTGTCTGAGAATCCTTAGTGATTCAGGCTTTCGACCATAATTGAATATGGCGGAGAACGTCAACGACCAATGATTCTTTTCGGTGTAAGACATGATCATCGTCTTCACCGTGAAGTTAACGCTCTCAAGGGAATTGGCT
This sequence comes from Torymus tubicola, assembly GCA_035583055.1. Taxonomy (NCBI): domain Eukaryota; kingdom Metazoa; phylum Arthropoda; class Insecta; order Hymenoptera; family Torymidae; genus Torymus; species Torymus tubicola. The sequence continues at coordinate 6,011 of JAWWEQ010051466.1, read as the reverse complement.
TACAGGTGATAGGGCGTAGTATACGTATGATCCACGCATCTCTCTTTTAAGAATATCTCTGCAGCTGCGTTCTTGAACTCCGTCCCATTATCTGAGAGGAATACCTCTGGGACTCCGAATCGCAGGCATACGCGTTCGTTGAGTTCCTTTATCACCGATTTCCAATCCACTTTTTTGGTTTAATTATCAATTAGATATAATGTAATTAAGAATTAAAATATATTTATCAATTAAATAAATTCTAATTGATAACTAAATTTTAATTATCAATTACGTAACTAAAAACGTAAATTTAGTTATCAATGACATTTTATTTAACTAAATTTGAAAGTTTAGTTATCAATTAGATATAATGTAATTAAGAATTAAAATTTAGTTATCAATTAGATTGATCGTAATTATAAATTAGTTATGATTATCAATGGGTAATTAACCATATTTGCAACACTGGTTCATTTTAGCAGAAAACATTCAAGGTAACTTACTTTGGAAACGATTAAAACATTTTCTTTAAGAAGATTTTGAAGATAATAAAGAAAAAAATGCTCTAATCCACATTTAAAGCATATTACAAAATGAAGATAAAACTTGTAAAGATATTGGTTTACCTGAAGCTCAAGGAATTAATAACATTGACGAAATACTGTAGAATTTGAATATAGTAATAATCGAAACTTTAGTTAAGGAATCAGGTGGTGGGGGTGATACAAGCGTGTCGCTCGGGCTCGTGGAATTGACACAGAGAGGCCGGCAACAGAGTGCCAGCGGTGCATTTGCCTTACACCAAGGAAGGCTCGGAGCGCAAGGAGGCGCTACAAAGCGGTGAAGGAGCCCTAAGTTCGTTGCTTATGAGCGAAGGCTCGGAGGAGCGAAGGGCTTTACGCCGCTCGGCCTAGTGATGTTGCTTTTGAAGCGCTGTTGGGTGGGTCGATCTATGGAGTGTCCTCGATGCCGTAGGTTGAGCGGGACGGTCGGCGGAGTATTCTCGACGCCGTTGAGCTGACATAGCTCGCCGCATCCACAAGGGCGTTGTTCCTGTGCTGGTTGCGGAGACCGTTGTTCACTCGCTGAGGCTTCTACATTGAGTGGAGGACGGACACAGCTCGGACCCCTCCACATCGACTCTGGCAGATTCTGGGCGGGAGAAAGCCCATCCGGCTTGACTCCAGAGGAGCTAGAGGGGTTCACCTTAAAGGGTGGTCTCGCTCATATAGAGAGGAGGCTATCGCCCTTTGTTTGAGGATTTAATTGGAGTTACCCCCTTTAAGAGCTAACCTGCTAAAAAATGTAGCCGGGCAAAAGCATGCCCTTACAGCTTGACCTTTAGGTCTAGTACTGGAGCGTCGTGCTACGGAGGTTTGATTGTATCCACCGAGGCAACTCTAGGCCTTTTCCGAGGTAGAGCTGGTCGCCGAGGAGCAGTCGGGATCCTCTTCGTGGGGGATCGGAGAAGTACAGCTGTCCGTGGGGGCGGTTTGCGAGCTTCCTTGCTAGCGATCTTCTTGACCAATATCTGCAGCGGTGGTCTGATAGACTCCGATTGCGATGTGTCAGCTTCTACAAACTTGTAGGTACTGGAGACCGGAGATGTTGGGAAGCGCTTCGAGGGTGGAGCGATCGGCTCCGGTGGAGCATCCAAACCGCAGAAAGACCCACCCACAGGTGTCACCCGGTCTGTTTGAGCAGCAGTGTTGGAATACTCAACCAACCCGTCACGACGCGTCTCTCGATTGGTTTGAGTGGCTACGCTCACCCGCTGCGTTTGTCGTCTTCGCTCCTCTGTCAGCTCCCTATTTGCTTGCGCAAGTAGAGATCGGGTGAGCTCTAATTCTGATCGCAGCTCCACTCGAGATCACATGGGCAGTAATAGGATGGAAGACCACTGGGTGGCAAACGTCGTTGCGTACGTTTTTTAAGATGAGAAGAAATAGCATCAATTTTATTACCAAACGGTATGACAACCCACAGAACATTCAGATTATCTTTCCATTTAAATAATTCTGAAATTTCATTTTTAAAATTTGATATAGATAAAAAAAAATTACGCGAAGTAGAAGTTATTGTATGGGATGAAGCTTCAATGATTCCTAAGAAAGTCTTAGAAATTATATACGGGGTCATTTTCAGGGAAAGAGACGTCATAGCTAGACCGTCTGCTGTACGAAACGAGTCGTTTGATTTGAACTACGGGCGTAGGACTGCATCAGTCCTAGTGTAGTGCTTACGCGTACCTACAGTGGCGCTGCGGCAGTACGAAAACAATCGTGCAACGGCTTTCCGGCTTTTCGAAGCACGTTTCCCCGAGAGTCGGAGTGTATGATGTTGAGTAGAGCTCTGTATATCTCACGTATATATAGTATTGCATTCGTACTACACCCGTGGAGCAGCAGCTCTCCCGTAGCCTAGGGCGGCAGCGGTCCTAATTTAGAGCGGTTGCAACTCTAACATTGTAAAGTATAGGCTACTCTACCACTAGGAAGACACCTTTCCTGAAAGTCTCTCCGTGTAGATAAAACCCTTAAAAATTTATGTTTAAATAACTTACCTTTTCGAGGAAAATTGATGATTTTAGGTGGAGATTTTAGACAAATCCTTCTAGTATTAAGAAACGGGTTAGAAGTACAATAATATAAGAAACAATAAAATTTTCTTTAGCTCCTAATAACGAAGATATATTATTTTTTAATAAAACAATTTTAACATTGTTGAAAAGTGAAACCAAAACATATTTCAGTATAGATAAAGCAACATATAAAGACCAAACAGATGATAATATACATCTTAACTTCCCAATACAGTTAAATAATATAAGAGAAGGATTACCTCCTCACATATTAGAATTAAAAATTAATGCAAATGTTATGTTGATTCGAAATTTAAGTATAAATGATGGTTTGTGCAATGGTACAAGACCTAAAATTACAAAATTATTTGAATATAATATTAAAGCAGAAATAATTACAGGAGAAAAAATTTGCACAAAAGTTTTTATTCCTAGAATAACTTTGAGTACCAAAGAATCATCATCTTTGCCATTTATACTTTAGAGAAAACAATTTCCTATTGTGTTAGCGTTTTCAATGACAATTAATAAATGTCATGGTCAAAGTTTTAATTATGTAGGATTGTTTCTTAAAAGACCTTTATTTTCTCATTATTTATGTTGCTTTATCCAGATGTACACATTTAATAAATATCGTCGCACGCTAATAAAAAGGCACAAACTCATCGGCCGGTTGGAGAAGGTGCGACCTCGCCGGCCGCTTCGAAAAGGTGCTAACTCAGCAGCTGCTTGAAAAAGGCGCTAGCTCATCGGCCGCTTCGAGAAGGTGCTATCTCATTGGCCGGTTGAAGAAGGTGCTAGCTCGCCGGCCGTTTGGCAAAGGTGCTAACTCAGCGGCCAGTTGAAGAAGGCGCTAACTCAAAGGCTCCTTTTTTGCGAGGGGTATCGCAGTAACGCAGTCGGGTGCTCTGTGCGTGGCTTTTGAGCCGAGATGGGCCGTTCTTACGCGCCGAACCGAGATGGGACGTTCTTACGAGCCTAGCCGAGATGGGACGTTTTTATGCGCCGAGCCAAGATGGGATCTTCTTACTCGCCGAGCTGACATAGGACGTTCTTACCTGTCGAGCCGCGATAGGCCTGAATGTTAATAAGACTAAAGTCATGATCATAACTATGTCAACTTATTACTATCATCAGCCAAATGCTCTATAGATATTCGTGGTACCCAGGCTGTTTATGAATCTTCATTGCGCAATTGGGAGTTGTACTTGACCCGAAGCTCAGCTGGAATGAATATGTGGATTATGTGTGCTGCCGTGTGCACTCACTTATGTATCGGCAAAGTGTTCAATACATCTACATCTTCTTATCTTCGTAATTATTTTCATTTCAGAGTAGCCACTCGGCCTGTCAGGGGGGATATGCATTTCATATAAGCTCTATTTATCTCTGGAATTTATTACCATCGCATATTCGTAATACCACCTCAGTCTCTCATTTCAAGTCTCGTCTTCACCGTCATCTTTTTGACACTGAAAACATCTTATAATAATGATCTTCATCTCACTCTCATCTTACTGATCCTTCATGGTCAGCCTGTTTGTATTGATGTTTTTACTATTCTATAATTATTATTTATTTTTAATTAAGTACTATTATCACGCGCTATTGCCACGCTCATATTACTAATCGTCGCTATTATTATACTGTCTATACTATTCAAATTATTAATCTTCTGTACAATACACTGTATAGAAATAAACGTAATCTAATCTAATCTAATCTCTCTCTCTCCCTCTCTTTCTCGCTTCCTCACTTTCTCTCTCTCTCCCCTCTCTCTTTCTTTCTTTCTTTCCTTCTTCCCCCTCTCTCTTTTCTACCCTCTCCCTCCCCCCTCTCTCTCTCTCTCTCTCGAAATGTTTCAAAATGTATGATCCATCATTTTTACCGCGCCGTAACTGTGAGTATCTGAAATTGTTGTATTCTGCGTGTAGTCTCATATAGTTAATGCGTTTGTTTCTGAAATTGTTGTATTCTGCGTGTAGTCTCATATAGTTAATGCGTTTGTTTCTGAAATTGTTGTATTCTGCGTGAAGTCTCATAGTTTTCTACGTTGCTTTACACGCACGGTGCTTGGAATGATGGTCGAAGACGAAGAATCTTATTGACGTTTGCAATCACATGAATTCGTAAGAAATCATTAAGCGATGTGTAGATGATTATAATAGACTACAGAGCGCGACGCACCTCGCTTTTTTGCTCCGATTTAGGTTGGCACTACTAATGCTATAGCATTAATATTTTGTTTCAGCGAATGAAAAAATTATATATAGCCTCATACACTTAATTGTGAATTAAGTAAACAAGCTCAATGGATAATATCCTATTAATATTTAATTTACTTTCTTTTTCAAATTCATATTTCCGTGCACACAGGATCTCGACTTCGATACTTTTACGCGAGTGCGTACATAAACAGAACAGGAACTGTTTATCCGGCATGTACCTGGCATCTGTGATTTTTATAACGCGGTTAAAATAATTTCTCTTAATTGTGATATGTTTGTGATATGAATTTAATTTTGATTGAAATACAAAATATCATATTTTACATAGTCACCGCTATAACAGTAATCTACGTATAAAATATCATTTCTCGCTCGTTAAAATAAAATATTAATGCTATAGCACTAGTAGTGCCAACCTAAATCGGAGGAAAAAAGGAGCTCTTGAGTTAGCGCCTTCTTTAGCAGGCCGATGAGTTAGCACCTTTTTCAAGCGGTCGCTGAGTTAGCATCTTCTCGAAGCGACCGTAGCACCTTCTTCACCCGGCCGACGAGGTATTACCTTTTCCAACCGGCGGATGAGCTAGCGCCTTTTTATTCGCAAGTGACGATATATACATACAAAAGGAATTAGAGAATTCAAGAGAAATATAAAACATAGTTTGGAACGAAATTTTTGATAGTTAATTTATTTTTTGTACATAAAAATCAATAAAAAGCTGCTCTTAAATTCTTTTAATATTTTTTCAAGGGCAAAAGAAAAACAGGCTTTTTGAACATTAAAAATTTTTATTAAGTTTTTATTATGAAAAAATATTGAAAATTTTAATAATGAAAGATCAAGATTAGTAAAAAAGGGACACCTCTGTGTATAAAAAAACGCGTCTATTTATCTACGTCTTAGGTGGCGTGGAAAATATAGAAACAGATTTTTACACTAATACATTACGATACGTGAGCCAAGCCTGACCTCGAGAACTAAGCTGCCGTCATGCATATCCGTGACTGAGCAGACCACTATTACACCGTGAGGTAAGGGCGGGAATGTAGCGAGTTTTTGAACATGTTATCAATCGTCATATTGTCGTAAGTCAACATTATTTCCCAGATGAACAAGTGTTTGTATCAAGTTGTATGATAGTAATGGTAATAGTAATTTATTGTAAAAATATAGATTTACAAACGTAATAAGACATAAATTCGCATTAGAAAACATATTGAAA
>JAWWEQ010051465.1:0-10151 GCA_035583055.1 Torymus tubicola | reverse complement strand
CATGTTCATTTCAAATCCACCAATCGCAATCATTAGAGGTGACAATCTCAAGTCCATCTCTTTTTTATATAGGATAAGTAACTATAATAATACTCTTATATATTTGGGGTCGCATTCCTTTGTATGTGAGGCCTTGATGCATGCGCCTGAAGGATAGGATCTGGGAGCGAAGCAGGAGATGAAGAAGCCAAGGGTTGCACAACGAAAATACTTTGAACTTTATTAACAACTTAACCTACGTACAAAATGCTTATTAAACTTTGGCTTAATCTGAATCACACAGGCAATGACTATGCTTAATTGCGACGCGTGACAAAATGGTGCGCGACGCGAATAATGGCGACTAGTGTGCGGAGGCAGGAGCTGTAGCTGAGCGAACCTGCTCCGGGCGACGGCCGAGTCGAGTCTGATTTTCGACGCGAGCACGAGCGCGACCGTTGCTCCGAAAATCCTTCTTGGCCAGAATTAGAAAAGAGGGCGCGGCTGTAGCACTTGCTTCCGCCTTCCGCGAGGTGCTGCCAACTGCTGCCGCGGCGGCTGAACCGCCAAATCCACTCCCCTTCTAGTGACATCGGCTCCAGGAGTCGATGAGCTGAAGGTCTCGCCCTTTCTAATGCCCTCTGCTATGGCTGTGGAGGTGGGTTGGGAGTCAACGTTTGCAGGTTGTAATGCACCTGTGAAATGGACCGACTTCTTGACCCTTGGCTCCTGAGGCTGAGAAGCTGAAGCTGGTGGTGGTGATGCGGGTGGTGGTGGTTGCGAGGCTGGCTGCTGCTGCTGTTGGACTGGCTCTGCTGCTTCGGTGTACGCCGGCGTAAGCGCATCTGTCGAGATGGTCCTCTCTGTGCCGTTCATGCGAATGACGTATGTTCTGTCGTCAATTCGTCTCATGATCTCATGAAGGCCGGAATACGGCGGGTCGAGGGGCCTCCGGATGGAGTAAACTCTTTTAAATACATGGGTGCATGTGCGCAAGTCTTTGTGGAAGAACGGCTTCTACATGCCGTGCCTGGACGCTGGAACAGGCTGGATGCCTGCCATCAGCTGCCGGAGTCTGCTGACGAAGCCTGAAGCTGAAGCTGGAACGGTGTTGACGGTGACGAATTCCCCTGGAATTCTGAGGGTTGTGCCGAACAACATCTCCGCTGGCGAGGCTTGTAGGTCGTCCTTGAAGGCTGTGCGCAGGCGTAGACGTACAGCTGGCAGGGCTTCTGGCCAAGGTACGTGCTGGTTGCACATGAAGGCGGCCTTGAGCGTGCGATGGAACCTTTCTACCATCCCGTTTGCCTGCGGATGAGATGGCGTAGTCCTGGTCCGCTGAGTACCAATAAGCTTTGATAGGGCTGTGAATAGCGCCGACTCGAACTGCGTGCCTTGATCCGATGAGATGGTGAGTGGCGTGCCAGACAGACCCATCCTTCAAAGAATGCCCTTGCCACCGTGTCTGCATTCATGTCGGTCATCGGCAGCGCTGTAGGCCATCTGCTGAATCGGTCGATGATGGTGAGGCAGTATTGCTTGCCGAGTGCTAGCGGCATCTTCACGATGTCGACGTGGATGTGGTCGAAACGACTATTAGGGGTGACAAAATTTCCCAGCGCTGCACGGTTGTGCCACTGGACCTTGGAGCGTTGACAGGGCTCGCAGTCGCGCGAAGGCCTGGCCAGAAGAACTTCTGAGCCAGAAGCTTGGCGGTGGCTCTTCTGCTGGGATGAGAGAGACCGTGAACGACGTCAAAGGCAGTCCGGCGCAGGTTGAGCGGGACGTATGGCCTGACGATGTTGTTAGCGATGTTGCACTGCAACTCGTAGTTCTCGATGCTGAGGAGTTGAAGCTCTGGCCCACCAGACTGCAACAGGTCAGGCAGCTCGGGACAATCTCGTGCCATCAACCAGCTGGTCCAGGCTGGCGCCGACATGCGTGCTTGATGCATCCGTCGAGAGCACGAGCGGTGCTGAATATGCAAGGAACGCCTGGCGAATGGCGTTGGAGAAGCTGTGCTTGCACGCGTTGAAAGCTTCCTCTGCCAGCGGCGTCCAGGTGATTGGCTTGTTCGAGCGTCGCGGGCAACCCCTCAAGAGCTCGTGCAGGGGAGCTTGAAGCGCCGTAGCTCTCGCATGGAATCCCTGTAGAAGTTGAGAACGCTCAGAAACCGGCGCAGATGACGCGCTGTGGTTGGCTTTGGGTAGGCGTTGATGGCTTCAACCTTGTGCGACGGTGGCTCGAATCACTCAGCGGAGAGCCTGTAGCCCAAGAATTCCACGGAGTCCTGACCAAACTCGCACTTGTCGAGGTTGAGTGATAATCCAGCCTTCCGCAGGGTCTCAAACAGCGTGCGTAAGTGCTGGAGATGCTGCTCTGGTGTGGTTGAGGCGACGAGCAGATCGTCGAGGTAGCAGCGCACAAACGGCAGCGGGCGTAGCAAGCAGTCCATAAAACGCTGGAACGTCTGCGATGCATTTCGGAGGCCAAGCGGCATTCCCACGAATTCATATAGTCCGAAGGGCGTGGTGACGGCTGTCCTGCCAACATCCTCCGAGACGACGGGGATCTGGTAGTATGCACGCGCCAGATCCACCTTGGAGAAGATCGTGCAGCCATAGCAGCTCTGCAACAGGTCCTGAATGATTGGCAGAGGGCACCGATCAGGCACGGTCTGTGCGTTCAAGCTTCGGTAGTCTCCGGTGATTCGCCATCCGGAGGGTTGCCTCTGCACCAGATGCAATGGACTGGCCCAGGCGCTGGCCGACGGTCGAGCGATTCCTCTGTCCAGTTGCTCCTTGAATTGGGCCTTGGTGGCGTCAAGTCGCTCTCCGCAAAGCCTGCGCAGACGTTCGCAGACGGGCGGGCCGGTTGTGATGATCCGGTGCTGAACTGGCGTGCCGTCGATAAGGGGCGTGGATGCGCAGGGTGTGGCCAAAGCTGCAAATTCGGCGAGCAGGCGTGAAATGTCCTCGCCACAGCTGCTCTGCGGTACAATTGCGACAATAAAATTCCATCGAAAGGCACGACGAAGTCCCAGACTGAGAGTGAAGGCGTGCGTTCCGTACGTGGCGATGCTGGTGGCGTTGGCTGCTTGCAGCACGAGGTCGGTGCGTGCACTGCGACGTCTCAGCGCGTGGTGTGGCAGGAGCGAGACAAGAGAGCCGGTGTCGATCAGAAACTGAAGTTCCACAGGTGTGGCGCCGGGGGCCGTCGCCTGGGCCGACGCCGTCGCTGCTAGTTTCCCTGAGGCGCTGCTGTGCCAAAGAGCGAGCAGGGTTGCTCACATTTCCGTGCGGTGGTTCCATATTTTGAATGGAAATAACAGAGCCCGTCAGAACCTCGGGCTCGTGTTGTTGAGCGTGACCTTGATCTTGGACGAGCATCGGCCCGAGGATTAGAGGTGACTGACGTTGTTGATGTTGACGTCGACGCGCCCAGTGATGCGCTTGAAAGGTCATGCAGACGCTCGGCGATGCGGTCAGGCAAGCCCCGCAAGGTCGCCGTGACTTCGCCGACGGCTGCGCGCAGGGCGGTTATCTCCTTGCTCGCCGTGTCCTGGGGCTGTGGCAGTTGCCGATAGCCGTTGACTGCGAGGACGGATGCCGCTTCACCTGTGGCGGCGTCGATGTGCATGACTCCGGGCGGGAAGTCGATGAGCTCGTCCGCGAGCGTTGCCAGCTCGTCGAGCGACGAAGTCGACTTCAGCACTCGCAGGAGTCGTTGTGTGTCGGCGGGAAGGCAGTCCACCCAGTTCACTCGGAGGACTTCTTCCGAGACTTTGCCGTCGGCGAGCACGCGCATATCGCGCAGGAGCGGTGTCGGCTTTTTGTCGCCGAGCTTAAGCTGTGTCAGCAGCATGTGCAACTGCCTGTCAGCCGAAAGCGAAAAACGCTCGAGTAAAGCGCGCTTCAAGGTGTCGTACTTGCCTTGTGCTGGGGGATTGCGCAGGATGTCTGCTACCTCCTGGAGCCCTTCCTCGCCGAGCGCTGAGAGTACGATACTGAACCTCGTAGCGTCGCCTGTTATGCGCTGGATTCCGAACTGGCATTCGGCGAGGCTGAACCATGTTGACGGGTTGGCTCGCCTTAATGGCGCAGGCGGCACTCTTTGATAGCCGCGACTTCGTACTCCCCCGTGCCCGTCGGCACATCATGCTGCGGCGCGGGTGGATCTGCGCGCGGCGGATCTCCGCCGACGTTGCCTAGCGCACCTCGAATGATGGCCGTGTTGTTCCCGCTGGTGCTTGGTTGGTCAGTGTTCATCTTATCCGAGTCCGTGAGCTGGAGCGCGACCGTTGCTCCGAAAATCCTTCTTGGCCGGAACGAGAAAAGAGCCTGCTGCCGCGGCGGCTAAACCGCCACATATATTCAACAAAACTAAATTTCACGATATGCGCCATATTAGCATAAAATAAAGGAGAAATTGTTAATGATGTTATAAGAGCTTATAAGATGTTAAATCAATAGCTAAATTGAAAATTAAATTTATGTTTCGATTTGATACATACTACAATAAAAATAAAATCAAACAAAAGAATTTAAAATACGAATTTTTAACGTGAATGTAATCTTATATATTCAAAATAAATTTCTCAATATGAAATATACGCAATAACAGTATAAAATAAAGGAGAAATTATTAAATGATGTTATAAGAAATGTTAATTAATAGCTTAATGAGAATTGTACATAAAATTTATTTTAGTATGAATTTCAAATAGAAATGTTAATCGTGAATGTATTCTTATAAATTCAAAACAAATAGACATAATTCAAAACATAATATACAATAATATAAGTATGAAATAAAAGAAAAATTGTTTGCATGGTGTTATAAGAAATCTTATACAGTAGCAAAATTACATGTATTTTTAAATGTGGATTGGGTCTATTGAGGATACAACTATAAAAACGCATCTATCTATTTACCTCTTGGGTGATGTGGAAAAAATAGAACATAATACATGACCACTAATTTGGGGGTTGACATGGTGTATATATATATATACTAGGAGGGTTTCCCCCCTGCTCGCTGTGCTCGCGAACCCCCATTCATAAATCTTTTATTAATAAATCAATTTTTATTCTAAGATGTGAATGAGAAGCAAAAATATTTTAGGACATCAAAATCTAAAGATATCAAGGACATCAAGATTAATTTTGTTATCATATTGCCTAATGCACATAAATGTACTCTAAAGAAGCTTTCTATAACTATCAAAGAATCTTCCAATTTTAACAAAGGAAAGGTAAATCGTATATAAGTATAGAAAGATATTAAAAGTCTATCTTGTCCACGCCACCCAGGAGGTAGATAGAAGGCGCGTTTTTCTTTTAAAGAGACATCCTCTTTTTATTATCTTCAAATTTATTTTTGATTAAATAGTTCAGTTTTTTTATAAAAGGTTAGTAAAAAAGGCCTATTTCCCTGAAAAAAACTGTAAAATTTATAAAAATTAATTTTATTCAATTAAAATTTAAATCGATGAAAGCAGACCAATTTTTTAATTGGCTTAAACTACATCAATTGTTAAGGTCGCTGATAGCAGACCAAGTTTTATCGCTGAAAGGACACCAATTTTTAAGGTAGGTCGCTGAAAGAAGACCAAGTTTTATCGCTGAAAGGACACCAATTTTTAATGTAGGTCGTTGAAAGCAGACCAAGTTTTTACTGTGTTCTTTTAATTAATTCACCAAAAATTTCTTTCGAAACAATATTTATAATTTCCTCTTTATTTTCTGAATCATTTTGTATAAATATATTATTTGGATTCTTACATATAGATAATGCAACATATAATTGTCTATGTAAAAAATAATGGTTTTCTAAAATAAATATCTAAAGCATCAAAACTTTGTTCATGTGATTTATTTATTGTCATAGCAAAAGCCAAGACAATAGGAAATTGTTTTCTATTAACTATAAATGGTAATGAAGATGATTCTGCAGTACTTAATGTTATTTTCGGTAAAAAACTTATTATTCCTTGATTTTGCGCCTGTTATTATATCAAATTCTATATTGTATTTAAATAGTCTAATTATTTTTAATCGTGTTCCATTGCGTAAAGCATCATTTATGCTTAAGTTTCTTATTCACATTACTATCGCATTAATTTTTAGATTTAATTCATGTGGTGGTAAGCCTTCACGAATATTATGCAAGTATTCAATAGGAGAATTTATGTAAATATTATCATCTGATAGATCAACACCTTAATGTTAATATTTTCTTATTCGAAATAGTTGAATTTTCATTATGAGACGTTAAAGTAACGCTATTTATAGATGAATTATAATTTATATCTTTATATATTTTCAAACAAACATCATCAGTTTTCCAACTATTTGGTATATTAAACGGATTGATTATTCCCTCTCCAATATCTAATAAAAACAAAGATTATTCTTTATTGTTACAACGAATATTTCTTTTAATTTCATTGTGTTAAAAATGTTGGATATACCAGTAAATATATAATCTTCAATATATACTGATGTACTAGCTGTAATACATACATACATGACCCCCAGTACACTTTGTTTATGGGTACAGTAGCGAAAGGTAAGAGCGACTTACTGCGCGATGTAATCGCTCTCTCGCTGTTCAGACCTCGATGTAGATACGTATAGACGACGGCTATTATAGCCCAAATTTTATTAATAAATAGGGATGATATGGAACTGCATGTGTATCATCTGTCTAACGCTTACTAGTAAAATATATTTTATTACTATCATTTCTGCGACGATATAGAGGATATCCTTTTGTTAAATTTGTATTTTCATTGAACCTTTTAGGAAAATGTTTTGTACATTTTCCACTTACAATATCTATGCAGGGAGAATTTTTATTTTGTTGACCACATGGTCCATGGATCATAAATTGTTTAACAATGTTATATCAATTTGTATATATAGTTTTGATCGGTATTTCAGCACTTATTTCATCAATTTGAACAGCATCATGAAATTTATCTTCGTGATCAAGAAAAATTAACATATGCATATGAAGTAAATCGCTTTTTTGAAATTCAATAACATATGTGTAGGCACTTTCCAAAAATACCCTTTTTTACAATTTCTTTTAAATCATTATATTGTAACGGGGTAGGATTCTCTACACGTAAGATACTCGTGCTACGCACTTGCAAGGGTTTCACGTCAAAGAAACTCTGCTGTCCGGCAGTTGACAGTGGCACAAGGGGTGAACACTTGCCTTAAGCTTTCTGTTAGAAATATAGAATTTACAAGTTCCTATGTTAAACTACTGGTGTAGTACGGCGCACGCGGCGCCGCATGTATAAGACCTAAGGCCCGAAAGTTAGTCCCAAGTACGAAGGGCGCGCTGCTACTCGCGTCGCTCGCTTCCCCGCTCTCTCCGCGTAGATCGCTCGTCCGAGACAGATGTACAACTCTTCTATTACACAATAAACTATATTTCCACTACTCTGCCTACCCATTTATTTAATAGGTTATGGGCCCAGACATCCAGTCTATTTAAAAAGGAGTCGCGTGTAATAGAACGGTACAAAAAGAAAAGTTTGAACTAAGTCAGCCTACAGTGCAAAAGTGCAAAAGTGTTCAAAATGGAGAGTGATCTGTTAAAAATAGCTAAACTTAAATATGTGGAAAATTGGAGTGTCTGGAAGTTTCAAATTCGTGTGACTTTAATATCCCATGAAGTTTTTGATATTGTGGATGGGACAGTTACAAAACCAGTCGTTCCTGGACAAGAAGCATCCGAAGTTCAACGGACACAATACACGAAAGATTTGAAAGAATTCAACAAGAAAGATGGCGTCGCTCAAAAATTTATCGTGACCTCGATGGAAAGGCAACCCATGACACATATTCTCAGTTGTAAGTCAGGAAAAGAAATGTGGGATAAACTCCATGCCATTTACGAGAACAGAACCGATGCAAGTGTTCATGTGCTGCAGCAAAAATGGTTCAGCTTCAAGAAAGATTCCAGTGATGATATAGCGACTCATATATCAAAGATCGAAGATTTGTGCTATACTTTAAGAGGGCTAAATGAGAACATATCTGAGAGCATGATGATAACTAAAATAATTATGACCCTTCTGTCTAATCTTAATCATTTTCGATCTGCTTGGGATTCAACTGATCAAAAAACCTTAGCAAATTTAACTTCTCGTCTAGTTATGGAAGAAACGCGAATGTCTGCACAAGAAAATTCGGAAAGTAGTGCTCTTGTTGTTGATAATGGAAACAAATATTCAAGGAAAAATGCAAGTAAATTTAATAATTTCAAAGGACATAAAAACCAAAAAGAAAAAAGTGAGAATAACGATGTGAAAAACCAAGAAAACAAGGAGGCTGCTGGAATTGTGGCCGATTCGGCCACAAGCGTCGCGACTGCTGGCACCTTCCAGGAAACTCCCATCGGCCTGAAAGCTCGAGTTCGCGACGTCCGAACAACAACAAACCGTCGGATGCGAAGGACGCTCTAGTGGGAGAGATGCTGTTTTTAAGGAGTGGGGATGAGCGGTCGTCAGCGTAGTTCCTCGACTCCGGAGCATCGCAACACATGTCCAGCCAGCGCGAGTATTTTTCATCATATGAGCGTACTGATAGATTAGCGGTTCGTCTTGGAGATATATTGTATATGCGGAAGGTATGGGTCATATTGATGTATTAGCGTATAATGGAAAAACGTGGGTAAGAAAGTATTTATCGAATGTTCTTTATATACCGGAACTTAAATATAATTTGTTTTCTATGGGAGCATCGCTTGCAAAAAATATGACTTTTCAATCTAATAAGATAAAATGTGCTTTTTATAAAGATAGTGAAATTGCGGTAGTAGGTGAAAAACTCGAAAATAATAATTTATTTACAATGAAAATAAAAGTCGATAAAGTAGAAAACTCATATTTTGCTAATGAGAGCGCGGATACAGTTCCAGAGAAAAATACGTTGCAGGTGTGGCATGAGCGTTTTGCGCACCAAAATTTTACGCATGTTAAGAATTTTCTGAAGAATAATAGAATTAAAATAAATGAGTCAGCTGAGTTCTGTGATGTTTGTACCCTTGGCAAGATGCATAGAAGTCCTTTTCCGTCTAGCGAAAATCATACAACTAGAGTAGGTGAAATAATTCATTCAGATTTATGTGGGCCAATGGAAACTAATTCTATTGGTGGCTCTAGATACCTTTTTATTATTTAAAGATGATTTTTAGCATTGCGTTACTCTTTACTTTTTGAAACATAAAAACGAAGTAAAAGACTGTTTTATTAACTATATGCAACTCTTGGAAAAAGAAACGAGCTTGAAAATAAATATAATAAGAACTGATAACGGTTTAGAGTATGTTAACAAAGAATTAAGTGAAATACTTTTTAAGAATGGCATTAAGCATCAGCGAATGTAGTTGACACGCCTCAACAAAACGGCAAAGCCGAGCGCGAGAACCGCACGCTGGTAGAAGCGGCTCGCACGATGTTACTTTCTAAGAATTTGCCGAAATGTCTTTGGGCCGAGGCGATAAACACAACAGCGTATGTACTAAATAGGAGTAGCAAAACTAGTGTTTCAAATAAAACTCCGTATGATTTCTGGCACAAGAGAAAAAGTAATTTTGACCATTTTAAAATTTTTGGAACTGAGGTTTACCCGCATATCAATAAAAATCATAGAAAAAAGTGAGATGCAAAATCTAAAATCGGTATTTTTGTTGGTTATGATGATTGTACGAAAGGCTATAGGATATTAATGTCTGGAAATAACAAAATAGAAAAACGTAGGGATGTTTTATTTAAAAATGAGTTAAAATCTACTGCTATAGAAACAGAAGATAATGAGTATGATTTTTGTATTTTTGAATCTCCTAAAGAGATTAATGAATGTGAACAAGTGGAAGTTGTTCCTGTTGATATCCATGTAAATAATGTAGAAATGGAAAATAATATAGCAAATAATATAGAAAATGTAAACAATGTACCCGATAATATAGAAAATGTAAACGATGTACCCGATAATATAGTAAATGAAAACGTTGTACCCGATAATATAGAAAATGAAAACAATGTAAACGATAATATGCGAAATGAAAATAATTTAAATCAAAATATAATAGAGCCTGAGCAGGTAGATAATCCCAGATATAATTTGCGAAATCGTAGAAATTTACAACCACCA
>JAWWEQ010051464.1:0-10154 GCA_035583055.1 Torymus tubicola | reverse complement strand
GCGAAAACTGCTTCCCTGAGGAGTTATAAATTAATGAAAATCGGTCAAAAATGCAAAAAATCATCAAAATTCAGTTTATGACCTCTTATATCTCCAAAACTATAGGTCAAAAAAATCTGAAAAATTCATAGCAGTTAAAAATGTGTAGTAGAAAGTATAAAAAAATTTTTAGCGAAAAAAAAATTTTTCATCTGCGACATGACAGAGAACCGGGCATATATATATATATAGAGAGAGAGAGAGAGAGAGATACTGTATTCCGCAACGCAGCGCACCATTAGCGAAACGCGGGGCAACAATTGTGCCGATAAGGATTCGGTACTACTACCGTCGCCCCACCACGACCTTTCACCAAATATATATATACATATAGATATAGATAGATACACACGCACGGTAAAGCCGCCCCTTTGGAACAACATTCATTATCCGATTTTCGCTTATACGCCCGAGGCGACGAGAGCGAGGGAGTATATTCGAGGATCTCTCTCTCTCAAGGTTTCTCTCTCTCTCTCTCTCTCTCTCTCTCGGTAAATAGTCCTGATATTTTTACGCGCGTATTCCGACTGTTTCCCTCTCGACTGTGTATATATTGTATATATATATAGATACAAGCACGGCGCATCATCTTTGTTTCTGATTAAATTGTTAATGCGCACAGCGAGGTTTATTGACGGTCACAGGGTGAGAGAGCGAGAGGGAACAGTGCCTTTGTTCTAGCGGACCAATCGTTCAGATACATGATGTTGATTTAAGATATATATATGTGTTTAGGTTGAGAAGAGAGAGAAAAAGAGAGGGAAAAAAGGGAGGGAGAAAAAGATGGTGGCTTAATTGAAAAATAGAAAAATTACGACGTTTGTTTGGTTTCGATAAGGAGGGGAATTTTTGTTTGTTTCAAATTTATTTCCGGTTTGATGCAATTTATTTCTTCTCTATTGTAGAGAGATAGAGAATAAGAGAACTTTGCAGATAATCTTCGAGTCATGGATTCGAACAGAAAATATATGATCAAAGAAATTTTTTGAAGCAGAAATTAGGGATTTTTATAATGAAAAGCTTGAATCGTTAAAATTTTTTTTCCATAATAATTTTTCTCTTATAATTTTTCAACAAAAAAAATCCACCTCTCATTCGATTTCACTTTACGTTCTACTTCACACACTCAAGATACGAAGCTATGGAGCTAGCTTTAATTTTCAAAGAGGAATATAGTCACGTATAATAGAAGTAGTAGTAGTAGTGGTATTAGTAGAAATACCAGCTTTATATCTACAAAGGTTTCTGGAAAATCTTTCCTTGTAATCTTATTTCACCAGCCCACTCCACTCCGATTCTTCGCTCGTAATAAACTTTACCCCCTATACCTCCATTCTACTTTCAACAGCTCTTCGAAAATATATCACGAACCTGCCGCTTGTATAACATTATATAATTTTTTTTTTCACAGCTAGTAGTGCTCTCACCATGGCCCAATAGCTGGTGAACAAAAGGAAGAGGTCGCACTGGGACAAAAAAAAAGTGGACTTCATCGTAGGAATATTGTGCAAAGTGAAAAGCGATGGTCATTTACTGGTTTTTATAACTCTAAATGGACAAGTTTTTTTTTTCAAGTCTCTAACGGAAAATTACTGCGCCGATGCATTAATGGACTTGATAAAAGCCAGTGAATTTTAAAAGGTACGTGAATGCGCACGCGCGTGTATTGACAATGAAGTATATTTTAAAGCGGACTGCATCGTTATTATAGAATTTCGTATATTTATATTATGAATTTTAATGAAAAGCATTTTTGGAACTGAAAAAATCCTGTGAACTGCTGCTGTTGTTGTTGCAGCTGGTGTATATACATTGTACAGAGCGAGACGAGATAGTGCATTAAATTATTTATTTATATACAGTTTTGTTTACATTGGAGTTTAAAGAGTTTGAAAACTTCGTATTTGATGTAGCGTAAACCGTAACTATATTAGCGAAAAGTTTTGTTAGCGGAAAGATTAGAGGGAATATTTGTCGACGTAAATCTTTTTGTCGAATCGCATTTGCTCCAGCAAGTTTTACTACCAAAGGGCAAGCGACTGAATAATGGTTATACGATAAAGATAAGAAAATAATTTGTTTTAAGTGGAACTCCATCGAGGCCGATTTTTGTATTAGTCTATGGGGAAAAAGAGAGAGAGAGAAGGAGAGAGAATAGGAGGAAAACATCGATTCATCATTATCGAACACTAGTTTTAAAGTGCATTAAATCATAAAACTTTCTTCCTGTTTATGCACCGTGAAAAAGAGGACTCTACGTTTTTTTTTCTTATTAACTTCATTACGCGAAATTCTATCGAGTTCCCGATATTTCCCCTGATTAATGCGAAAGAAATAGCAGTACCATCGATTATACGAAAAATGGTAAATTCATTACTATTATCACTACTTTGGTAAATACACACACGATTTAGGGTCAATTTAGCCTTCCACGATGGATCACTTCGCAATTTCTATATAATAATAAGTTTGTTCTCCCACATGAAGAAATTATTAACAATGATGCATGGCAAAACAAATATAAGGTCATCACAATAATCGTAACAGTATTCCCCTCCCCCTCCCAACATTATAACCTCCCCCCACCCCATTCCCTCCGGAGTCGACCTATTAAATTACATCCCATTCTGCGCACTCATTGACAAATGGAAACATTCATAACGCTGGGAAATCAATATTTGCTCGTTATACAGCCAACAAGTCTCTCTCAATTTCCCTAACGAACGTGTATACGCGCGCGCGCTCGTGTTATATATATATATAATACGTTCGTTTATATCCGCTTCTCTTACAGCGTCAAAGTAATCAGTTTTAAACCTAAATCGCTTCGTTTTTTCTCTTTCTCTCTCTCTCTCTCTCTCTCTCTCTCTCTCTCTTTCTCATATACACATATACACAGAGCCTCTTCGAAAAAAAAACACCTACGTATAATCCTCCAATCAGCGCTTGCTTTACGCGACAGCCCGTCAGCTCTGGTAAAACTGTGACACGATTGCTACAAGACAGGCGTCGGCGAAGACGAAGAGGAGGAAGAAGAAAAAGAAAAGAAAAGAAATACCAAAACCGAGCAAAAAGTAACGCGAAACAAGGAAGAGAGAGAGAGGGCAAAAAAATTCAGCGAAATAACTCGGAGGATACTGCGCCTTCGTGCTTCGTCCCTCACTTTCTCAGCGTCGGTCCATTTATTATCGTTATCATCAGGATCTCACGAGGGACAGAAGCGGCAGAAGCAGCAGCAGCTGAAGGAGAAGCAGTAGTAGTTTTATATATATATATATATATATATATACACACACTGCCATCCAACCATCTCTACCCCTCGATATTCTTACACGTCCGAACGACTCTCTCTCTCTCTCTCTCATTTTCCGCGGAATCGAGAACGCTAGAGCCGCTTCCGCGTGATGATATTGCCGCCGTTTTCTTCCCTCTCTCTCTCCCCCTTTCTCTTGAGCTTTTACAGAGGTGGCATGCGCTCATCCCGTAAATATGGGACGAAAAAGAAAGAAAGAAAGAAAGAGAGGGAGAAGTGGGCACGTGAGAATACGCGATGGAATTGCCACAGGGCGACAGCCTGGAGAATTAGGATTTTTTCTCGCTCTCTTTCTCTTTTTGAAGAAATTGACTTTAAGGTTTTATGGATGATGGTTTCCTGTGTGAAATATGTCGAGACGATCCTTAACAGCTGGTACGCGCCGAAATATCGAGGGGTGAGCGAGCAAGAGAGAGAGAGAGCGAGAGAGGAAGGATTATTGCTACGGAGATAAATCGAATTGGGCGTACTTCGCCCTCTTTTTATTGAGATCGTCTCTCGATTTTTCGTACTTTCTATTTCGACAGTATATATATCTTATATCTATTGGGATGATATAGCGCAGGAACTACACGAAGAAAAAGGGGGGTACAAGGATATCGCACGCTTATGGATTTTGAAATGGTATAGGTAACAGATCGCAACGATTTTTATCGCTACACTGCCAATCCTGCGTTCTGTTGCCTTAATTCGATAGATTTTTCACATTGGCAACTGATAGCGATTTTATTAATGCCTCGCGCTTTAACCTCGTGTATAGCTCTCGTATAATATATTCCTCAGCATTACGACAGCGCGCTGTTGCAGCATTAAAGATTAGATCTTCGTCTGATACAGCGAGTCGATTCCTTAATATCAATGAGAAAAAAAGTATAGCCTGCAGCGATATAACAATCTATTACTCGGAACCTCAATCATGTATATATAATATAGTATATGTACGTATAGAAAAGAGTCATTAGTCATGAGTGCCAGGTCGATCGATGTGTAAATCATACAAACAATCAAGCCAATTCAGCCCAGCAATTTACGCCGTATACTTGAAAATCGTGATAACGAGGTAGAGGTGAAAAAAAAAACACAAATCAAGCGATATACAACACTCGAGTGAGATATAACTCACGCGTTATCTCAGCCGATGAAGCGGATAAGCACACATGTCACTGTGTAGTAGCCCCTTTTTTCTAATACCCGTATACCGGTAACAAATTTCGAAAGGTGTAAAGTCATCGATACCCACGTTCCACATCCCCTTATACACGTGCACCTACCCATATACACACACACAAAAAGCGACACGTCACCCTGACAAATATGGAAAGGGACCGCGAAGAAGAAAAGAAAGGAGCTCGTCCTTCTAACCTATCTCCCTTTCGAGATGTCTATATATATATGTATCTCTGAACACGCATAGGAATTCGCACGACCGCTTTCATCACAGTCACGCGAAGGGTCGTTTGCGCGTGATATTTCCAACCGATCTGATGCCCGTCACACAGACACAAACATATGTGTATATATACGTATAGAAACGACTGATACGATATCTACAAATCTTTATTAGATCCGTCGGTGCGGGAAAGCACAGCCGTCGTGTCAACCCCTCCGTGAACTTTACGCATCTCTCTCTCTCTCTCTCTCTCTTTGGAACGAGATCAGAGGTACGAATGACGGTTCGAAGCTGATAGAGAAAGCCATTTCTCTCTCTCTCTCTCTCTACCGCTGTGCACAGTTTGTGTATGTGCGTGAGCTGTTTCGGAAAGGCCGGCCACGCGCGATTTTCCTGTCTGCTCAACGGATGACGATGCGACGCGCGGGTTATGTGCGCGGATACGGGTCGGTATATGAGCACGGAATCGACTGTTAAGAGGATGGAGAGAGAGAGAGGGAAGAGGATGGTCAGGTCGTGGCTTTGGTGAGATTTCGGTGCTGGTTTTCTTTTTTTTCGTTGAAGGAATGAAGGTTGTGGTGGGTGTAGATGTGTTTGTTTTGAACGAACTGTAAGAAGTGATTCGCGGTAAGAGAGGACTAGTAGTAATAATGCAACAATACCGTACATTTATTGTTGAATATTCATAATAGCTTGAGAAACTGTTATTGTAATACCTGGTAATCTTTTAGCATAACTTCAAGATCATACCTTTCATCATTAAATATTCATAATTGCTAGAAAAAAAACTCAATCTGCGGATTATCTGTCTGACCACACCGAAGTTTTTCTACTCGAGAGAGTGATTATACGAGATTCTGATCTCTCTTGACGTAATCTCCAGTATCTATTAGAATAAAAAGCACGATGGAAATGTTTCAATATGGTTTTCTTTAACGAGAATAAATCCATCACCATCGTTACTTAGAATTGCATAATTTAAAATAAACAAAGATAAATAATCGGGGGGACAACGGGCAGCACCAAAAATCATTAGTATTCCCATGTTATCCGTGCCCAACTAATCCGTTATTCTACTACGAAACTTTTTTCTTCTGCCTTGTCAAGGTATAGAAACGAAGAGAAAAAAAAACAAAGCCCTCGAATTAACAAATTTTATTTTTTCCTCTCAGCCATCTTACCGTTAGGGAAGCTCTCGCCGCTATACGACTCTTTCGCGATAAGCCCGAAACTTGGGAGGGACAGGGACGGCACTTTAAGAGCGCCCAAAGAAGTAAAGCCAATGAGTGGGAAAGCCAAGTTGAAAAGTCGATTCGCAGCTATACGCACAATCGAGTTTCTCGCTCTCGCTCTCTCTCTCTCACTCGCGTTCTGTCTCTCCCTCTATACGTCCCCTGGGGGACGATGTTCGTAGCATCTCTCGGTTCTTGCTACTACCCTCCCACATTCTCTTTCTCTCTCTCTCTCAGCCCCGTAAGACCAAAGTGAATAAAAGATGCGGCGGCCGGCAGTGGTAATTTCTCAACGAGCTTTCAGGAAGTCAATTGGAAACTCTGGATCTGAAACTTTAACGCCTCTGAGAGAAAGCGTGAGTGAGAGAGAGAGAGACGAGGTTGGTATATAGTAATATTGTGCATTATCGTGTGTGGAAGGCAGAGGGGAAGAGAGATAAAATTTATATCGAGTTTGTAATTAAAGAGAAATGGCGTGGGATGTTGTCGGAGAGAAAAAAATAGTAGAATTTTACCGTGAATAATTCGCGAGGGTCGGGAACGATGGCGACCACGCGGATTTAATTAATATTTATGAACTTTTATGCCTCGCGTCTGTGAATAAGAATGAGAAAACAGATGCGACTTTGAATGGGCAAAATAGTTGGGTTAATTATAGACGCGCGAACTTTCATCGTCACTTTTAAAATATTCATCAGTAGATAATTATTTCAAACCGCTGTTTTACAATCACTAAAAATACCAACTGCAATGTATATATATATAAAACCTCGCAAGCGCATATATCGCTACCAATCGATTACTCACCTTGTTTGTCAATCGACCGCCGCGCCCACTTAAACCCTCGTTTCTCCACTGCCTTCCCCCTTCCTCGTCACTTCCAAAGAAATTTCATTAACCACACGCCTAATCTCTTCACAACAAAAAAAAAGAACCTACTGCGCGACCTTATCGCTCTACGTGGCACTTCGAAGTACGAACAAATTCCTGAGCAGCATAACCTTTTTACTTCGTTTCACGGTACGCCGGCGTTGCAGTTTTTAGCGGTGAAACAGAGGAGGGAGCACGCGTCGCACGTGGCTAAGCGTATTTTAATGTTATACCCCGCAAGGTACCGGTGACATTAGCGTGACAGCCGCGGAGCTTTATTGTATTATAAACGATGCGGGGTGAAATGACGATTCGGAGAAAATTGGCTTCTCGCGAGGGATTTTCGGCGATATTAAAAGTTTGTAATATAAAAATCGACTGCTTTAGGTTATTAAGGAGCTGTGATTATTTTTTTACTCGAATTCGGACCGAAAGCATTTTTTTTAATTAATAGCATTTGGAAAATCATAATTAATTTTATCAGTTAATCTTTTAACCTAATCAAACTGTGTTTTTTGTTTTATTTGTAATGCAACTCACGTCATAATAAGATACCACGTACATACGAAAAAATAACCCTACATTGAGTTCGTAACCGCAGCGTTTCTACACATTTACGCGTGATGTATTAATTTAAATTTTTTAAAAAGACCTACTAACGGATGTAACGCGGCAATTCTTAAGAAATTCAGAGGAGAGGCTTTCACGTGTGTGCTGAGATTACATTGTGAAACCTATGAACATGCGAAATTACTATACGCGTACTGTATGATTCGAACATAAAACATGCAACCTTTTATACCATAGGATCATGGTGTGGAAAAAGTCGAGAAAAATCGAATAGCCGTTCGGCGTTGATGTAGTTGCAAAGGCCATCAAGAAAAAAAAAATAACGCTCGCTTGACTATAAAAAATAATCGCAGACTGAAAATTGCAAGAGTGCGGACGGTCATAATCGTAGCAGGCAAAGGTGGAAGAAAAAGAAGAAGAAGAAGAAGAAGAAGAAAGCTTTCAACTGACATTATTCTGAACTCTTATTACATTACCGCGACTGTCGGCGTTTGAGCTTCGGTGAAGCTCCTCTTGTTTGCCCGACACAGAGTCTCTATCTGCGGTTTCTCGGTTAATGCCGTGGTTCAAAGTGAGCTACGCGATAAACAACGCCCGGCTTTGTCGTGGTTATCAAGCCGGACGGTAGTTGTGGGCTGTCGTTGTTAAGGTACGTGATTTTTGTATATGTATATGCTCTGGTTGATTTAAAAACAAACTAAAAAATAACATTTCATCATATCAATTGGCATATTATACAAAGCGATCCAATATTTTCAATATATCACTTTAAAGAAAATCCGAGGAACGCCGCTTTCCGAAAAATTTCTACCCTTGCAATAACCCCACCATACATCAACATGCGACATAGTCGCATCTTCCACGTCTACATACCATTCTACCCTTCTACACTTAATTCCAATCAGTTCACAACGATGACTTTTGCCACATCTAACGACGCGCGTGAGCCGCGCGTCCCATCCACTTTCCGCGGTCTCAGGCACATCAAGCGCCTGCTGCCGCCATGCGAAAGGAGCACTAAAGAGGCCGTAAAGAGGTAGCAGCCGTCTCGCACCGGTGTGTGCGGCTATTCGGAAAGTAGCTCTCGCCATCGTTTCCTCTCAACGAGAGAGAGAGAGAGAGAGAGAGAGAGAGGAAAGAAAAAAGGACACAGCGGCGAGCGGACAGAGAAATAGAAAGGGAAGCAGTCCAATACCACGAATGGACTTTCAAGCAGGCATATATCAACCTCGACCCTGTGTTCGCTTTTTCTCTCTTCGTTTTGCACACCTATATCGTGTATATATATATACGCATACGTAGACCACACCCCTTTCCATATTTCAACTCTCCCTCCGATCGTCTGTCTCTCAGCTGCTTGATCGATCTTTAATCTCATGCCTTCGCTCTCTCTCTCTCTGTCTCTCTTTCTCCTTCGCTCTCGATAATGTCATTTCTCCGACCTACATGTATATTAGTATACATGTAAGGATATAACTAGATATTATGTGTGTGATACACGAAACAATTAAAAATAAAAGAGCTTGGCAATAAAATAAAACACGTATACGTAATTCTCTCGAGTACACATTCATGCGTGAACTTACGTGTCCATCCATAAACATGTGGCCGAGGTTTATCCTTTCCACATACTCACACGCGTACGCACAATATATATATATATATATATATATATATAGACGCGCTCAAACATACACACACGACAGTGACGACGACAACGACGACGAGCTTGCGCGCGTGCTTGAGACGTAACCACGCCTGCGCATACAAACGCACGTAGATATGTACACGGAATACCATACGGATCTATCTATTATAATACGCTACGGTTGACAGCCTAACAAGCCGCGTCTCTCTCTCTCTCTCTCTCCTATAATTTTAATTTTATTATAGTAAATTTAGAAACTAAATTTACTGGCGGTATTCTTGTTTATTGTAGAAATGACTCACAATTCAAAATAATTAATAACAAAAACTATTCTTCAAACACTTGGAGTTTAACGTTTTCTATTCAATTATTAAACGAGATAATTATATCACTAGTGTATAACTCATCCAGTACGAGTGATGTACTTTTTATGGAAATTTTAAAAGAAATTGTTTGCGACTTTGCTGAAAACAAAACGATTTATTTTGCTCGGTGATCTTAATATTGACATTAGTAAAGATAGTAACTATTCAAATAAGCTTCAATTAATAATGAATGAATTAGGACTAAAAATCTATCTCCCTACGTTTACGCGTGTTACTAACAATTCACAAACAATGATTGATTTAGCTTTTTCAAATGAATTTTTAAGTTGTGACGTTTGAGATTCCCCAAAAATAACTGACCATGATATCCTGAGTATGAAATTGCCTAAAAGTCAAAATAATTTGATTAAGAAAACTATTTCATTGGCAGAAATTTAAAAAAATTTGATAATCTTAAATTTGTAAAAATTTTAACTGAGACGATTAGTAAGATAGATAAATCTAATGACAACAATGTAGCAATGCATGCAAGCTTTAAAATATAAGAAAAATAAAATTTATAAAATTGCCAATGAATCCTATTGGAATGAATTTTAAAAAATTGGAAATAAGTTAACTAAGTTAATTAAACAAAAGAAAAGCGAATATAATGATGCAACTATCGATAAAAATAAAAAAGATGATAAAACGTTGTGGAAACACTTAAAACAAATTGTGAGTAAAAAGTCTAAGAGTAGTATTAGTAAAGTAAAGTTTGACAATAAAA
>JAWWEQ010051463.1:0-10154 GCA_035583055.1 Torymus tubicola | reverse complement strand
TATTATATTTAAGTTTATTACAAAAAGTAGGATGAAATTTTTGAACTACTAGACCCACCCCTAGAAATTGTTCTAATGGTTGCTACTGGTATTCAGTAATATAATCCTACTATCTATAGTGTACACAACAACACTATTGAATACTTCTCATTATCAGCTCCGAGTTTCCAAAGGTTTGACGAAATATAAATAAAGATAAATAGTGGATTTATTTATATCCGAAATAAAAAGTGGGGGGTACAATATTCGAAAAACAGATACCAAGAAAATTTTGAAAATAGATTTCTGGCATATAAAAATGAAGCCCAGTACCCACTGTTTTGTTCGTATGGGCTTTATCATCATGTTGGAAATCGACGTCTCTTCCATTAATTACAACTTTGCAAATATTTTTACTGCAGAATCACAGACTAACAGTAAAACTAGAGGAAAATGGTTTTAGTTTATGTATTTACAAGTTAATAAATATAATAATAAGCATTAGTAATTGCTAAAAAAATCTTTCATTGTGATAATAATTTCTTCGAAGATACTGTAAATGAGCCTTTTTACGCTATCTTTGTTTACTCATTACTTTTCAAGAAATTAATATTTTAAATTCGCGGCAGTTCAAATTTCGGCGTCGTTTCCGTTTAGTTTTATTCTAGTTATCTGTGATTTTTGTAGTATAAATATCAGTAAAGTTTGACCGATGGAAGAGAGATCAATTTTCAACACAATAATAATTAATAACACGAATTTGGGATTGGTTAACTTATATCTTGAATGAATAGATGCATGGAAAATTATGGATACTGCGCTTTATCGTTAGAAGCAAGAAATCAATTATTGAAGTTTCGTTGGTATGTGGTTCTCTAAAATGGTGGCCTCTCCTCACAAGAAGAGAGTCGAAGGAGAGTACTAAATTAAAACATTTAAAAATGATGTAGCCAGAATATAAAACTATACTTAATTCTGAGTAACAATCTTGAGCTAGAATATTGTTTCATTTGAGATATTTATAGAAAAGGCTAAAAATGATTTTTTTCTAGATAATTTGAAAGTACGAATGCAAATTCAGAATATAATTTAGAATTTAATAATGAGGTTTGTGTAAATCTCAGGGATGCAGGGAACGTATAACGAATTGGTAATAAAGTGATTGAAAGGAAAATTGCTCGCCTCCTTTCATCACTCAAGCAAACAGTCTTCGTATCGTATATCGATACCTCCATTTCAAAAGTTACATAACTGCGCGCTTTTGGAAAACCGTTTTTAGAAACCTCCTTAAAGGCTCGTAAGCGGTCTTCGCATGACAACTGACAAGGCAAACATCGAACCAGCCATAAACCACACAACTGCTACCGCCGACGAATTTATCTCTCCTCACGCGAACGCAAACATTCGTCACATCTCGTCTGCGAGCCACAACCTTGGTCGGCGCGTCGACAGCGAGACGAACCACCCCCTGCGGAAAATAAAAAAGTAGCGCTCTCTCTTAGCCTCCCTAGTGGAAAACATTGCCTCTATGTGTGCACGTCCCGAGAAGCAGAGTCCTGACTGGTCTACCGCATGCGGTAATAACGGCAGACCTCTATGCGTCCTTGTTCACAGGGTGCGTAGCGAGAACGGGAGAAAGAGAGAGAGAGAGAGCGAGGAAGAGATACGAGAAACACGGCCGCAAGCGGACAGCCAAAGAATGGCGAGGAACGGCCGCACCGCCGCGGGAGACTCCGCAGGCAAGGCAGTCGTAAATTTTTTCTCCGTCAGCGAGTGCAGAAGAAGCAGCAGCTAGCACTCTGCTCTCTCGCGCGTTTATGCGGTGACCTTTGTACATGCGGACCGGAGGCGCAGATTCGAAGATGATGATGATGACGAACTGGCGCGCCGCTGGTGCAACCGGATATTCCGGCCGTAATGAGGAGAGCGGAAGAGAGAGAGAGTTGATGAAGGCTTTTCTTTGTGGTAGTAGGGTATGGTTAATCATAGACCGATGACGGGCAAACTCATTTGTCCTTTGCAAACTGAAAACTGCAGTTGGTCGATGAAAGTTCATCATTGAAAAGAAAATTATTTTTAAAATTAGAAAGTCAAAACCTAACTTTCTAAACTATGGCACGTAGTTTCACGAAGGTGGAATAATTTTTAACCCTACCATCCTTCTGTAAAAGATCGAATTTTTCTCATAAGAAATCGTTGATGCGATTATAAAATTCGAATAGCTTTAAGTATTTTATGAATTTGATAGCTGACAAAAATTACATGAGAATTTGATTTAATTATTACATAGACTTAAAAATATGAAAATTTTTTAGATTGATTTTTTTTACACATTTCAATTTGAAAGCTGTTAATAACAGCAAAAAGATTATTAACATAACAAGAAAAACTTTTGCTAACAAATTTCCATTGTTACTAAAGTAGACTTTGTTTTTTCAAAAGAAATGTTATTAAAAATACTAATCTTTTTCTTTTTCAATGAATTAAGGTAATCTTATTTTATTCTTTGTCAATTCCAGGAGGGGGTACTAGAAATTCTCAACAAAAAAAGCAGAAAATAAATTTTAAGAAAATCAAATATTCGAAAAAAAAACAAAAACGCATCGGCGAAATACGAAAAATGGATTTGCGACCCGCCATCACACAAAGAAAACAAAAAAAAATGAGACCTGGCGGTTAAAATCGATAGAGTAAAAGCTGAGATCCAGGCGTACACACACACACACACACACACACACACACACACATGCAACCATACAGACAGTTTTCAAAAACCATGTATTTTAATTCCTAACAAATCTCGAAAAACAATTATACCATATAGAATTTGTTTCAAGTTTTGACGGTGGTCTATTTTAAGATTATTCATGATGAAAGTTTTTCGGAATTCATCCGCTAAAAGATTTATAACATGTTTTTACAACAACTCAAAAAATTACTATAACAAAGTTCCTCCTTTAGGAGGAAGGAATTTGTTTTAGTAACTACAGAAATTTACTAATTTTTTTATTCGTTATGTTAAGAATTTTTTTTCTATCAATTTGATAAAATAATAATAACATTGTGTGGAATTAAGCAACCATTACGCAACTAACTGTTCATAG
This sequence comes from Torymus tubicola, assembly GCA_035583055.1. NCBI lineage: Eukaryota > Metazoa > Arthropoda > Insecta > Hymenoptera > Torymidae > Torymus > Torymus tubicola. The sequence continues at coordinate 7,071 of JAWWEQ010051463.1, read as the reverse complement.
TTCGTATCGTATAGGTAATAATGTCAGCCTAAAAGTATGCTCTTCAAATACTTATGTTACGAAGTCAACCAAGTAAGACGTCGAAAAACGTAAATAAAAAAAACAGTCCAATGATGTCTCAAAAATTAGTCAATATTATATCCTAAACATTTAAGTTCTTAATATTTTTAGTTTTATTTTGAAAAATCTTGAACATTGTAATTATTTAAAAATTTTAAATATCATTAAAAAGAAATTGAATCTGGCGGAAACGAGCTGTTATATGCATTTTTCAGAATTAAAACATTCATTTCTTCCATAGATATCTTAATTTAAAGTTAAACAGAATTAATGCACCATCAACAACCAATTTTATGGGTATAAAGGAAGAAATTAATATTTTTTAATTCCAAAAATTAAACGGAAGCTTGTATTATCTAGTTTTGTTTTCTTTTTCAAATGATATATAAAGATCGATTTGTTCAGAAGAGGCCAGGACAAAGCGAATATTAGACAGAGTGAAAGAATACGAATATTTTGAAGAAACAGAAGGCATTTTTATAGAGTAGACATTGTTGATTATGTTTGGGTAATGAAAAATCATAAAAAATATCTTTAAACGCTTTTTCTCAAAAAGAAAACGTTCTTTCGGTCGGCGACGGTGATTTCTCCGGAACCACTGAACCAATTCTTATGAAATTTTAACCTCATATTCTACATATTTATAGCTATAGCCCTTTTTATAACCGTTTCAAAATTTTCACGTTTTTTTTAATGTCCGTCATTTTGTTATTTATTAATTTTAATTTTAATAAATATAAATAATTGTAGAATACACGATTGCCACAGTCATACTAAATCGAAAACTTTTTGTTTTTTTTTCGTTTCACATAAGCCGTTAGCGAGTTATCAATGTCGCCAGCAGTACTAAAAGTAAGTTAATTTTAATTTTAGCAGTAAAGTACTAAAAAAAAATTTCATCTATTTTGTTATATCAATAATTATAATTTTTTAATTGTTTTCAAAATTTTTAAAATAGCATTTTTTGAGCGTCTAACCCAGAATGATCCCTCGATAATGAACAGCAAAAGTGTCCGAGTAATAGGTGTTATACCTTAAGATTATCAAAGATTAAATGATTGTCATTTAACCCCTTGACTAGCAGTGTATCATATATGCGTACAAAAAGAATCTTGCTAAAATTGGTAGTGTATCATATGTCATATGCACATATTTAAATTACTTTGATTATTTTCAATAAATTTGGATGAAACTTGGTACACTATAGTTTTTGAATATAACTATTTTCAACCCCTTGGGGGTACCGTATAAAAGAAATAACCTTTGAAATGAATTCAGCGACCCCAAAAACCCTTAGAAACATAGTTTTCCTATGACTAGACTGAGTTTTTGTGGCTACTAGTTTTGGCACGAAAAATTGCAAAAGCCCTGCCAGTCAAGGGGTTAAAGATACATTTTCTACATTCAAAACCTTACCTTAGAGTTTCTACTAAATTCATTATTCATATCCCTGTCACTCATTTGACAAGCATAATAACATGAGAAAATCTAATATTGCATCTTTACTGTTTAAATTAACAAAAAAAATAATGAAACTTTATGAGGAATAAAATTAAAGTTAAAGGATTCAAAAGCTCATTGCCACGTATATTAAAAATATACATCGCAGGCAAATATTGTAAACACCAATAAGCGAAAGCAATATATTTGTTTCTTCATAATAAACATAACAAAATTAGTCGCTAAAAAATTATTATTGACAAGTTCATTCTAACAAATGACGTTATTCAAAATTAGAATTATTTCCTAAGAATCGAAGTTCATTCGCGGACTAAAGATTTTCATTAGAATTCCTCTGAATGTCCGCACTCATTCATCTTGTATAGAAAAAAACATCATGTCAACATCTTGTGGCCTCACAAGAAGAAGAAAAAAGAGACGCCGCGGCTCAGGTCAAATAAGAGCTCCCGGGAGCTATTGTCTGTATTATATGTGTGTGTACGCGCGTACGACAGCGAGGAGAATGGATGGACGGTAACAACGCGCTGAAGGGCGGCTCTGGTGAAAACTCGTCGCGCAATAAATCTCGGAATGGTTTTATTTTGGTTTATTATCTACCCCCTGAGGTGCAGACGCAATATTGACGTGGACAAAAGCCAGTCGTAAGTCGACGCAACGCGAGATAGAGTTAACTCAGATGGTCGCGATACAACCCACCCCAGTTTTTCTCGCCGGAGTTCCTGTAATCCGTCCGTTAGCTTCGCAGCTTGTGAAAGTTCGGTCGCACTTTCTTCTCGCGTGAAAAAATGTGCTTACCATCGAACTTTCTACGCTTCTTCATTAGTTTATGAGAAGGAAAGTTGCGAAGCGGTACGTATTTATGCTCAACCCTTTTTTTGCAATCGTGTTTGGACCTAAACAATTTTTTTCGAACTTTTTTTTCATAAAGGAACTGCTCTGCTGTGGTAGGCAGGCGGTCGGTCGATTTACAAGCTTAGCAAAAAGGCCCTATCACCTGGGTTTGTTGTACTCAGAATTATTACTTTGAATGGTTCTTCTATTTGTAGTTTTAGAAAGAAAATTTTCAGAAGTGTTTATACCCGTTAGTAGTTTCCCTACTGTTTTCTAATCAATTTACTTGCAAGACTTGAACAAAATTTCGAAATGCAATAACAACAATTTATGTATATAATTTCTTTTTGAATAGTCGTTAAAATATTAGAATCTATGTAAATTATAAAAATTTGACAAAAGAATGATATTATTAACAATGAAATAAAATAAATTTTTCTGCAGCGTCAACATATTTATCGTTAGACAAATTAAGGCAAAAATTATTGCGATCTGATATAAACTTCATTTATTAGCATAATAACATTATGATTACGCATATACTATGCAGAAATGAATTTTTATAGAAATTATGTATAAATTGTACAGTGATACTCCAATCCTAAGCATAATCATCTATGCATAAGATATGCTAAATTTATATACAATTTTTTACTTGAGTTTCCTCGTTAAATTCAGATTGGAATTTTTTCCTACGAGGTAAGATGAAGTTTAGACTAACATTGACTGATATAGTATTTTTTCTTTCTCGATTATTAAAATAAAATATAGTTAAAATTGTAATAACTTTAGCCGAACTTTGAATGAAAAATTCTATGAAGTTTAGAGTAAGTTTTTTCAAACATAGAATAAACATTCTATGTATATTGTGCATAATAATATATTGTTAAGAGTGAGCTATTAAAATTTTTAGTAATAAAAACGACGGGACTTGGGTTCGAACAGGATCGTCGTCTCACAAATCAGAAAAACTACTATGGTTATGTTTTTTTTTTATACTAGTAGCAGGCTTTCTGCTAATATTCGTCTCATTGTAATTTATACTACTTGCATCTTCTGATTCGTGCATATTCATATAGGTATTAATCCGTAACATTATGTAGATAATTTTTTCCCGGGAAGTATCTCTAGATCCTATACATAGCCTCTAAAACTTTAAAAACTTGATCAACGAAGCCGTTGTACGTTTAATTTTTAATAATACTTTCCCTACTCTCCGGGGTAACACGATTACGGCAACGTGACATCACCGGACGACCGCAAGCTCAGATTGCAATCCACTCTACGCGAAACATCTTCCCGCGTTCCTGCGTGCACGTATATACCAATAGCCCAGAATCGAAGTAGATCCCATGAAGACGTAACTCGAAGCGTAAAAGCGAGCGGGCAGAGTAGCGCGGGCCGTTGCACCGACGCTAATAAAGGTGAGAATATGGCCGCGTATAGGTTAGAGCAGCGCGAACCGGCCAAGTTAATTCCATCAGGGCGACCTGATTCATTATCCAATATCGGACGCCGTAAATCTGGCGGCGCGGTCGACCAAATAAATTATCGCCCCTTTGCAGCGAGCGCGTTCGCGTATAGGATACGATGGCGCGATGTATATTGAAGGGAGCGAGGCTCGCTCGGTCGGCCTGGGGCTTGATTGGCAGGACAACTTTTTCATCCATTACGTTCAAAGTCTCTTAGAAGAACAGATTGAATTTTCACGGCAATTACCGGCTACAAATTTCGCATCGAAAAAGGGATATATACTAGTATAAATGTTACGTTAGTATAATAAAAATATATAGTATATTGTTGATTCAAATCTAGAGTATTAAGAAAATAATTGAAGTCACTTTCTCAATCTAGTAAATATTTCTATACTCTTTCAATTTATTAATTTAACTGTATATGCAGATCCAATAAATATTGTTATCAATTACATACCTGAGAAAAATGAACCTCAAATTTAGTTTAGAGAGATTAAAACATGATTTCATATCATTTTTAGTGTCTCGTTTGTATAACCCAATATTTGATTATCCATTTGAATAGTTATATGATATAGTAATACTGAAAACAATTCTTTACCCTTATTCAGTTTCTCAATTCACGAAATTATTTTTTGTTTTATAAACGAATATTGATTAAATCGAACAAAGTTACACTTGATCTTGTGTATGATATATAAAGAATAATGATTAATTAATTTTAGAATTTACTTCAATTGTTAATTTACGAATAAAAACCAGTATATGTCGTAATGATACTACGAATAATTCAATCATGGTTTAAATTAAATTCAGATAAATTTTAAATATACTAGCCAACTCTAAGCATGCTTCGCGCGCCAATTTTGATTTTGTAACCTAGCAACCCTTTACTTCCACCAATCAAATCACGAATAAAATGATTTCACAACAAATCCATCATTTTTTTAGGATAGGAAATGCTCCCGCTTGTTTTCATCTCACTGCATATAGGGTAAAACCCCGTACTAGTGTGCTCTGAAGCTGACGATATATCCATATTAGTGTGCCTGTTTAACTAACAATTACTGAAAAATTATGCAGGGAATCTTGTGATTGTCAATACAAAATATTTGTTCATAATATTTAAAGTCAGAAAAAGGCACACAAATCGAGACCATTACCCTAGATAAGCAGCATCTAAATGTGAGAAGTGATCATAGCATTATTATTACAACCATTAGATTATCTACAAAAACAATATTTCTAATCCTCTTGCGTTAATATTTTTTAACCGTTTTTTAATTACTTTGTATTATTATATATTTTGTACAACAGGTGCATGTGAACCCTTTACAAATCTCTAATGATTGATCAACTACTGAAACTCATTATAGAAGTAAAGGTTTATAAATACTCCTTTACGAATTCATTGAACAAGGATAGACCTTCATCTTATTTACAACCTCATCGAGTAGCGGTTTCAAGGAGTTATTAACTGAAAATGCAAGGTTACTGGCGAAACCAGTTCCACGCAATATTTCGCACCCTAACAGCCCCAATAAATACATATCCTGCTATGCATATTTGCTCGCAGGTAACGAGCTCAACATCCCAAGTGCCTCGTCCATGTTTCTTTTCATCCACCTGAAGACGTAATAATACGCGCGAACCGCGCATATACATTGGTGATATACAACTGGCGGTGATGCCCTTTCACCCCGCTCTCGTCATTATGCGTACGAAGACGGAGAGTTAGTCACGCCTGTTATAAATAACGCTCACGAATCTCGCTGAGCTAACCGGGCAATCGTGCCGCTTCTCTTCTTCTCTTTCCATATCGCGTTCTCTCTCTCTCCCTCTCACTCCCTCTCTCGGTCTAGCTATAGCCGTAGAGGCGAACACCAAGGAGCCGCCAGAGAAGGAAGAGAGTCGGCGCGAACATGACGACCCCTCTAATGGACGTTTTATACTTTTATGATGCTACCTTATGCTTTGTGTACTTACGCTGCGTTTGCCGGTGTAAATCATCGGAAAATTTGACAGCACGGTAGCTCGGCCGCACAAACCGGAGTCGCTGCTGCTGTTGTAGCAACGCATACAGGCGGCAAATTTTCCTCCCGCGCTCAACCGATAGCCTTGGCTCAAGGCTAAGAAAAACGTTAACGAGGGTCCATCGACGTTACCTAACTCGCCCCATCTATTGCGTAGCTCTTGCGTATAGTGAGTTAGAGAGGGGAGTTGGGCCCTTTTACATCGTCGCCGCCTTGGCCGCTGCGGCTGCAGATGGAAAAAATGAGGAAGGAGAACTTTCACTTTATGAGTCTTAGCGGGCATGATGGGGATGAAAAGGTGTGGGCGTGTTTATCGAAAATTTCAGTAATGTTTATATCGTTTCACATAGCTTGAGGATCGCGAATTGAAATTTTATCAATTTTTCACCTCTAGTATATTCATTGTATATACTAGAGACTATAATTTTTTTTATTTCATTTTATTGAAAGTTGCATTAACTTAATTGTTATGAGCGACTTCTGTAGTAATTTACATTAACACATTTTATAAATTTTTTTAAAATAATTGTTAAAAAATATTTTTTATACAATGTACTCCAAATAAATGGACTAATTTAAGGTGATTCTATCACGACTTCCCTAGTCAAAACAGTGCTAAGTAAAGAAGTTACCTAAAATTTAAAATAACCATAATGAAAGCGTATTTAACATGATTTTAACAAAATGGCGATATTTTAGAAACAATTTGTTCCTTAAGTAATTTCACGGGGACTTACGAATGTAAAAAATTAAAAGTATTCAAAACCCAAAAAGTTCAGACCTCGAAAATTAAAATCAGTTAAGAAACAAAAAAGATTAGGTTTTATTATGAATAATGGTTTGTGCTATTTCTAAAATATCGACATTTTGTTAAAACAAATTATCTTAATCATGCTAAACTATTTGACACTGTTTTAACTAGGGAAGTCGTGAAAGAACCACCTTAATATTCAGTTCAAACTAAATGAAGACCAAATTGATCTGGAAAAATTAAAATGTGCTGGAACTGTATCATTGCAAACAATTACTCAACGCAGTTCTGAAACTTAATTTCTGTCGAATAAATAACATAATAAATAATATGTGACATATTAGTATATTATACACTATACTATATATACTATAGTACTATACTATATCGTCGCTCCCGAATAAAAAGGTGCCATTTCAGAATCCGGCTAGAAAAGGAGTCATCTCAAAATCCGGCTAGA
>JAWWEQ010051462.1:0-10156 GCA_035583055.1 Torymus tubicola | reverse complement strand
TAAAATTTAATGTTCCTTTCGTGTTATAAGATTTAGAGGAATATTTTGCAGTTTTCCAAAATCAAAAGAAAAATCTGAAAAAATATCAAGTAGTTATACTATAGTTATCTAATAACACACGAAATGGTATCCGAAAATACTACTGGCGACAAGTGGTTCAATAGAAGTTCAGATAATAGTTTCGGCAGTAGTTGAGCCAATAGTTTAGCCAGTAGTTTAAACTGCGGTTTTTTTGGTAAGGGAAGGCTGCTCGTACCCTAGTACTCGGTGCCGCGGGAGTCAATCTAAGATGATTTCCCGGGGATGCTGCAACCCGAAAACCGTATACAAATTACAAATTGTATACAAATTACAAATTGTATACAAATTACAAATTGTATACAAATTACGGTTGTATACAAATTACAAATTGTAACAAAGCAAACAAGAGGCCGAGATCCACCGCTCGGCGCGGGCGGATCAATATAATTGTTCGCTGTTGGGCCGGTGATCGCAACACCGGCCGCTCGCTATTGCGAGGCGAAAACTCAAGAATACTGGGACTGGTCACGCTGCACCAGCCCAGTTAATATCGAACGATCGGTTTACTCACGTAGCTGTTTGCAGGTCGCGTGACCGTTGACGGAATGTAGGCTGACAACAGCAGGCCTACACACGTGCCGGAATACTCCCCTAGCAGGGACGACAATGACGAGGCTGGACCCGGGGATAGCGTCGGTCACTGGAGTAGACGAACTCGTATATAATGATGAACGCGTGCGCGCGGTTAGACGGCCCGAGAGAATCTGATTCGCAATTGAATCGAGTGCAACTTTGTAACGATGTAAACAAACGCTCGAGATGCACGAATTCGCAGGAACGAGAGCCAAACGGGTTCGATAGAATACGGAGAATTGAGACGCTTATTTTCTCCGTATTTTATCCGCGAACCTCGTTATAAAAGAAATATTACATATTGTTTATGATAGTTTGTGTGTATGGATATAGGTACGACCGACTTGATAATAAACAAACAAACATTATTTCTTTCAATTAGTTACACCTTATTCACGCGAAATATATAATATAATTTTTTAAAAGATTCAACAAAAATCTATCTAAATTCACGGAGTATATATCGTCGCTCTGGATTAAAAAGGAGTCAACTCGGCGTCGTCATCAAAAAGGAGTCAACTCGGCATATATTATATTCGTTGCTAGTTTTACTGCAATGAAGATATTTATTAAAAATCTATGCCTTACGAGTTATTCATGGAATATTTATATCATAAAGATTGCATTTCATGAAAATAATAATAGAGAACAAATTAAGAGAATTCTTTGCCAATTTTAATTAAAATAAAATATATTTAAAAACAATCTCACATGAATGGCTGAGCGAAACAAAGAGTTAACCTAGCCTGATCGTAGAAGACTGCATCACACTTTCAAAGAACACATTTTATTGCACTAACTGATTATTCTTTCCGTAAAATGTTTTTTTCGCACTGACTGTAAAAACTTTTTTTAACCATTTCTAAAAACACATTAAAATTGTGCATTATATTTAGGTACCTTTGTTTGTTTATTACTTGAACGATGACCGCTATTTCCTTATTACTATTCGATAGCATACATTTGTATTTATTGTCAATAAATTTTATGATGACCTTTGATATAATTTAAAAAAAATACAGATTGATAAAACAGAAGTCATTATAACGAAATATAGTTGTCAAATAGAAAAACAAATGCTAAAAAAAACTATTTTAAATGCGAATCTTAAAAATACTGTAAAATTGGTCATCGTCCTTTTAATGTCTATTTATAACGATAAAAGAGCTAGTAAATATCAGCTAAGAACAGAACATCAATTTGCTATATATGATGAAAACGCTTGCTAAAAAATCTCAACGAAAGAAAGATCAGCTACTATTAACGACGGTCCCTACTCTGCATGAAAAAATGCGACCCTTAAAATGAACTGTAGGATAAATCTGTCAACTAAAAAAAATTTAACACAAATGTATTCTCGTACTATATAAAACGGCTCTTTCTCATTCTTTATGAAAAAGAATTTTTGATAAAGCCATAATATGAACATTTTTCATTTAAATTTACATAAATGAAATATGAATAACAATTAAGATAAAATTGTTATGTTTGGCTTATATTATTATACTTTATAATTATACTGCAATATTTTATTTTCATAATTGATTCACATAAGGTTTAAAAATTTACTTTACTCGATAAAATCTGAAATATGCTATAATATTTTTCATTTCTTAAAATTTCTTTGAATATTTGAATACACTTTTTTCCTCAATTTTGGTCAAAAGTAATTATTGTATTACATAAATTGAAAGATAATTTTACTAACTTTTGAAATTCTCAGACCAAAAATTTTTGTGGTACTTTCAATTTTTCGGAAAAATACTCAAAAATGCTCAGTGTGGAAGATGAATCAAAAGGAACTGTTGCGAACTTTCGAAATCTGCTGTGAGCTCTCCCAAATTTAAAAAAATGCGGCCAAAATCAATTTCGATTTTTCGATATTTATTTTCGCTCTTGAATTACTGCAGGGATGAATACATAATACACTATATGCACGTGAGATATTCCACTATTTATTTCCCTTTTACGTTGACGAAAAAGTTAAGATTTTTTTTGAGGGTACACTCATTAGACAATCTTTTTCTTGTTCTTTCAATTATTCCGAATGTGAAAAAGGATATGAACAAGCTCGATTCAAGGACTTATGTTTTTGGTGACAGTTTTAAGTCAACTTGTCTATGTCTATGTCTATATGCGTTGAGGCGGGCGAGCTGCTCCTTTCCGAGACATGCTACCCAGTACTCAGGCTAACGCCCATTGTTATGTTTTTTTTCTGAATAACGAAGCACGAAAAAGGAATTTAATTTTAAAGGCACACCTACAAAACAGAGTTTTTCATCTTCCTTAATCCTTTACGAATTTAAAAAAAAATATTTCTGAGACCCATTCGATGGTATATTTTTTTGATACTACTTTTAAATCTCAAATATCCTCTAGTCCGTTAAAAACTGATGTTTCTTCTAATGAGTGTCACATTATATTTAGGTGCAAATATTTATGATACGAAAACTGCTAAAGTAGTTTATAAAAGTAGACAGTAAAAGCTAAAATCTAAGCTCAAATTTGTTAAAAAATATTAATTTTTTAAGAAGTTACAAGCAATCAAAGATACCGTAAGAAAATGGTTAAAAATTTGTCTTCATTTTCAGCGATTAAATGGATCGTTCGATAAAATTTTTAAACATTTTCTTACGGTATCCTTGATTGCTTGTAAGTTCTTGAATAATTAATATTTTTAACCAATCTGAGCTTAAATTTTAGCTTTTACTGTTTACTTTTATAATCTGCTTTGGTCGTATCATAAATATTTGCAATATGACACTCAATAGAAGAGGTCATTTTTTAACGGACTAGAGGATATTTGAGATTTAAAAGTAGTACCAAAAAAATATACCATCGAATCGGTCTTGGAAATATTTTTTTTACATTCGTAAAGACTCAAAGAAGAAGAAAAACTTTATTTTGTAGATGTGCCTTTAAAATTAAATTCCTTTTTCTTGCTTCGTTATTCAGAGAAAAACGTGAAGTTTCCATCAATTCTTTCAATTTTATGTTGACTTAAAACTGTCTCCAAAAAAATAACGCCTTGAATCGAGTTTGTTCTTATCATTTTTCACATTCGGAATAGTTCAAAGAACAAGAAAAACTATGTCTAATAAGTGTGCCCTCAAATAAAAAATTTTAACTTTTTCGTCAACGTAAAGAAGAAATAAATAATGGAATAGCTCACGCACAACCTTATTTGTGCACCTGCGATTACACGAAGTCTTAAATTTCTTTGTGTTTAATATTTTTGTTGTTACAATTTACTTTCAAGCCGTATAGAAACATTTTCGTGTAGATCTTTCGAAGAGGTTATAGAAAATAACACATTTTTTAATTCATAATATTTTTGTAAGACAAAATTAGTGCCCATCTGCTACATAAAATTAAAAGTTTACGCATAATATCATAATATATTTATACAATAATAAAAACGAACGAAACATTATTTTTTTGTTTTCTTAATGTACTGGTTGACAGAACCAAGTATAATGTGAGATTGACGACCACGAGATAAATACTTTTAGTTTGAAAGAGTAGATTAAATCGTTATCCATAACCAAATTAGTGAGAACAAATAATAAAGTTAAACTGGTAAAAAATCATCAAGTATTTTAAAGTATAGAGAATAATTTACTATTTTATTTAATATTACAACTTTGGAGGCTCTTATTAGTTTAGTAAAACGTTGACTGTTAACTTTCGCATTTACAGTTTAAATTAGTAAATAATAGTAAAAATAATTTTTAATGCACGTGTAAAATAAAAATGAATAAAATAAATATGTATGAACGTTAAATAATATTTTTGCAAAAAATCTGTTGATGATAATTTTAATTGCAAACTGAAGTCTTGGAATAACATTCTTTATAATATTTAATAATAAATCAGACGATCAGAACAAGAATTCAAATTCTTATATTTGTCATCATAATATTTTTTTAAATAGGTAGATCATCACGAAGGTTTGGAGATGTCTAATTCTCTAATAATCTAATTTGTGTATGTAAGTTAATAACCATAGTTTATTATTGTAAAACTAATATTTAATATATAAAGATTTTATTCATAGCTAGTGTATAATGAATTGAAATTTTCGTAACGTAAAATATTCTTATCGTTATATATTAACCGTTTATCAAATATTTAACAAAGATTATTGGAAATAAACAGAATTAAAAAGTATATGTTTTCAAAAACAGAAAACATGACATTTTAAAAATAATAATTTTAAGACAGTTGAAAGATGATTTAAATATTTAGTAAGTAATAAATAATGTAGGTGAAACTTTTCCATTCCAATATTGAATTTTTATATAAACACAACGATTATCAAATATCAAATAAAGGAATTAATTATGTTTTACACGTTTACAGCCGTCAGTAAACGAAATTCAATCTCTAATCTCTCATTTGAAGGACGTTAATCATATATACAAGTATCTATTAATTAAACTAATTTAACAAATGAATTAAATTAGTTTACATAAATTAAATGTAATACTTTCAATTAGCAGTAAATCTTCATAATGTTTGCAAAAGAGTCATTAAAAATGGTTTGATTTCTTAACAATAAACAAATAATACATCACTTGCATTGAGTTAATTAAGATGTAATAATATTATTTTTTTTAAAATAGACATTGAGTGAAATGGTATTTCTAGTAAACTGTCAAATAAAGCATGGAGTTCGCGCATTTTGCGCTTGTTTAGTTTATTTTAATTATTTTTTGTCGACATTTTCCTCCGTCCGAGCATATGCACCGACCCGTTTAGGCATTGGAGTTACTTATTTACAACTGGGAATCCCTCAATTACCTTTTCTGCGCGCCTATATATCTCATACCTGAGGCATTTCATGCGTCAACTGCCTCATAGCGCGGCGCGCGAGCGTCAAATCATTCCATTTCTAACTCGTGTTTACCATACTATTAAGGATTTTAAATAATTTTTTGATAAGCCTATCCGACGTATTTTTTCCTAAGCTTTCCAATGGCGTAGGTAGTTTTTCCGAAATTTTTCGTTTTCACCTTTAAAAATTATAAAACATCTTATATATCTCAAAAAGTATGTTTTTAATTATTTTTTTTGAGCCTCTAGATCGAAAGCTGAGCATTTTTATATTTTCTAAAGAGTGTCCGAGATGTTTTCTGCGAGAAATAGAAATTGAAAGAGTAGGCGCAGCGCGATTTTAGCGCGCCGGACGGTACGCATGTCAGACGCTAAGGCGGAGAAAGTCAGCGCGCCGTATTGAAAAATATCTATTCCTACGTAAAAATGCTCAGTTTTCGATCTAGAGGGTCAAAAAAAAAGAAAAAAAAATATTCAAAATATACTTTTTGAGATATAAGCCGTTGGTCAAACGAGTTTAAGTTGCGTTTTAGTTGTAGTTCGTCGCAAATACCTGCGTATTAACCACGAGCCCAACTGAGGAAGTTTTCATTTGTATTCTCTTGGTGGCGCTACATTATGCACGTGTATATAAGGGACACTGCGCGCCCTTTCGTATACAGGCAATCGGGGTAGAATATACGAATGCTGAGAGTCCATGCGTCAGTCACAATCGTGAGTCGCGCGAAGACGAGTCCTGAAAGTTTGTATATACAGACGAAGCGCAGAGTTTGCTTTTAAAATTTTTGGTGAGATGTTGTGTTGTTTGTGTTATAGTTATAGCAAATAATGAGAAGTGGATTATTGTGTAATAATAATATTCAGTGTATTAATTATACTGTTGAATACATAATATGCATGTGTTATATGAAAAATTACATGAAAAATTCTTACAACAGTGTAAAATTAAATACCTAGTTTGATAACGACAGTTCAAAAAGTATGTTCATTATGAAAACAGTTTGTATCCAATTTGTTTTTCATTTTTCGCAAGTTGTTTTTCATGTGCGCAAGTGTCTACACAGGAATAAGTGTGTTTACATACTACTACAATTAAACAAGGCTAACTGTCACTTATATTTGTTTACATATATTACAATACAATCTTGGCTTTTTTAAATTGATTTTCGGTTATCATGATTTTATTGTTTTTTTAGTTTCGCAAGAACAGAATTATAGTAACTTCGTTCATAATAAACTTCTGAACATGCAACAAAAATAGCATTTAGAATTTGACAAATGAATTTCAATTTTTGTGAGGTCTGTTCTAAGACCTAAAAATTTAAATTTTGAGTGTGCTTTTTTTAAACAATGTTCTAAGCGCTTATTAAAATACTGATTTATTTAAAAAGTCAATAGATTTTCGAATTTATTAGAAAAAAAGTATAAAAAGAACTATTTTAAAATGTTAAATGTAGATAAATTTGTATGCGTTTGTTCATAAATTTTAGTTATCAAAGATTTTCTCGAGCAGATTAAGTTATTTAATTTGATACTGCAAACATTTATGAAGGGTTATATCAACTCTGCGAAATTCATTTCATAAATCCCGTCGGTGCTTTTTAAAATACTAAAAATAAGCTGGTAAAATTTTTAAAATAAAGATAAAGCTCTAAAAATTATTATCAATTTCACGTATTTTATAATGTTACAGATCGACTGATGACAATTCGAGTTCAAGCAAATAAATAGAAAAGATGAGTGACGATAACTCTGACGATAAAGATCGGTTCTACTGGTAAATATATTGCATTTTCAACACTAAAAGTTTATTCGTTAAAATTATACACTTTTGAATGTCGATAGTATAGTCGATCAACTCTATCTATATCTCTGGAGTAATCACAGAGCAGGTATATATCATAATAGGCGTTAGGTCTATTGTTTCGGATGGAGATAACAAAGAAAAAATAGCCTATATACATTAACTTTCCCTTACATTCTATCTTTCATAAAATTTCCCCTCATCGTTTCATGTTACCATTAAAATGTTTGTTAAAGACATTTTTTTTTCGACAAATTGCAATACGATTTTAGAATAGTTACTTTTGTTTATCGGAATTCCACCATGTGTAAAAATATAAAAAAAAATCACCAGTACCTCGACCTACGTTTATCAATAATATTGGCGATTAGTTACAGCAAGGAGAACCATTGCGAGATCGAACGTCGTCGTCGTAACAAGATGGCGGCGTATATAACCGAGCTCGCGAATATGGTACCAGCATGCGCGGCCCTTGCCCGCAAGCCCGACAAACTGACAATTCTGCGTATGGCTGTCAACCACGTCAAGACTCTCAGAGGTGAGTTTTTCTTTCTCCTTTTATTTCTTTCTTTTTTTTGGAACAAAAATCTTGTTGGTACAATCTTTTGGAGTTATATTACCGGAAAATCAAAGGACAGAGATGGAATGTAAAGCGGACGTTGGGTTAAAGATCGTGGCTCAGCGATAGGACGAGAGAAAAAGAAAGAGAGTGAGATGGGATATAGAGTTTTTAGATGCTTCAGTTTGTTTTACCTTCATGGCGGAAGGTTGTGCACTGAATAAAAATTAACGTCTTTAAATGGTGGGATTTTTCGAGATTATTTTGTTATTATTATTTTTATTACTGTTCGACAGCATTGAGAATTCGATGAAACGTGAATGATATATAGAATAAGAAAAACCATATTCACATGATTTATAAGACATTCCGTAGCAGATATAATAAGTATTTTATAACATTATTGACCAAATAGAAACAAAAAATATTTTATTTTGTTATAAATATTTGGAGTGAGCGACATTATTCTAAAGTGCCAAAAATAACTTTTATTATGTAAGATATTTAAATGTACGTGAAATTAGATTATTTTAAAATTCTTTTAAACATTAATTAATGGATCTTTATATCTTACATTTTTTATAGCAGAATAAAAATATTTTTTTTCGCACCTTTTACTGTCAGTTTTACTGTTCCCGTCATACCATCATGCCATTATGTCGAACATGGAAATTGGTTAATTATTTTCCATTAGTAATATTTTAAACTGTTTAACGTCGAGAAAAACTTATTCGGTACTTCCTAATTAATGTTTAACTTTAAAAACTAAACATTTTTTTATTTCTGTTGATGGGTTTAAGGAATGAGGAGAGTCACTTCTTAACATAAACAATAGCAAGATCTATTATAGAAGAAAAAAGGGTGATACAGAGACACTTCTTGTTTCATGCGTCGCTCAGACGAAGTGCTCGGCTGGCAGCGGCGCTCACCCGCTCATCCCCACCATACACCGCCTTACACTATATGAAACGCCGCACGCGCTATATACAAAAAAAAATGCTCCCCTTTCTTTAGCATGCACAACTTCAACAATTTCATTGCACTCCAACGTCGTAAACTTCAAACCCATAAAAGAGTATATTCTCGTATCTCGATCGACCGACAACCCGATGTAAAATCTGAGCTTCTGAACGAACGGATCTGGTCTATCATTTTCGTTTTCGTTAACATTTTTTCCATCCAATTTTAACTGGTTTTCAAGCTCACTAACTTCGAATATATTGCAATAAAATGATAGCAAAAGTATCGTTTATGTCTTAGGTACCGGCGCCAGCAACATGGACGGTAATTATAAACCGTCCTTCCTTACGGACCAGGAGCTTAAGCATCTTATTCTGGAAGCGGCTGATGGTTTTCTTTTCGTCGCCAACTGCGACAGCGGTCAAATTGTTTACTGTTCCGATTCGGTCGAACCAGTTCTCAATTATACTCAGGAGGAGTGGACTGGAACTAGTCTTTATGATCAGATACATCCCGATGACTTGGGGAAACTGAGGGAACAGCTGAGCATCAACGAGCCGTTAAATGCGAATCGCGTGCTCGATATGAAATCGGGAACTGTTAAGCGAGAAGGCCAAACGTGTGAGTACATATACAATATACATGGTTTCTTATATTTGTACGTAAAAATTTGTTGTATGTTTATTTATCATCTTTTTTTTTTTATTAATTTTTGTGCTTTCTTACCGAGTGCACGCATTTTAAAAATTAATGAAATTAGTTGTTATAATTCTGTGGTTTCCCGGAATAACGATATATATCTGCGCTTATTCATGATTTCACGCATCGGTGTTTAAAATCAAGACAAATGAAATTAAATGCAGTATCGCATAAATGATTTCATATGTAAATGGTATATTTTTTACCACAGTTACCGAACCAATTAGTGATCATACCTCAAAAATTGACTGTTAGTTATATGGTTACTCCGTGAATAAGGAACAATTTTAGTGTAGTTATATTTTCCAGTAAATTTTTATCGATTTTCAAAAATTTATCACTTACATAGTGTCACCGACGAAGCCATATTCCGGGAAGCCATTTATTTATTCATTTATTTATTTATCAATAGAAACATCTACGGGTTTGTACAGTAACACTAGTATATAAACTAGCTGTCCACGCCCCCCTGCACGCTATCGCGCGCCAACCCCCCGCTGTCTATGTAAAAATGAAGTTTTTACATTATAGGCACGACCGTACTGCTCAGGAGAATCTTGTTTTTTTATTGGAGTGAAAATTGTAACACTTCAAATACTTATAAAAACTGAATTTATAATAATAATAAAATTATACAGATCTAG
>JAWWEQ010051461.1:0-10158 GCA_035583055.1 Torymus tubicola | reverse complement strand
TGTTTAGTTGTATCAACAAAATGCCGAACAACTAAATATATTTAGTTGAATCAACAAATTTTTTTTTTCAGTGTAATGTAGTCTTTTGTCGTTGTAATGGTGTTTTTACATTCGTTGGTAGAATGTAAGAAATTTTGTGAAAGCGATTTTAGAGGGGTTTTTCTCTATTTCTTCAGATAAATTTTAAAGTAATTTGCAGAAATCTCAAAAACTCAAAAAAAAACTTACAAGTTCACAAGGTTTATGCAACCAAGATCAAATTATCAAAGAACTTAAAAAATGAACAAGCCAAAAGTCATTATTAACAATTTTTAAAATAAAATAAAGAGTTAGATTAGTTTCGTACATGTCCAAATATTGTTATTACATGTGCTTAAACGCCCACGACTGCCTTATTTTATTTTGTAATAAGTGTAATATATGAAATCTGTATCACCATTTAGAAAATGAAAAAATCTGAAATGAAATGAAAATGAGATGAAAAAGTTACTAAAATGATGAATTAAAATTGAATTCAATAGATGTTTTCATAACTTTCCCATTTAGTAAAGTGAATTTTTTTTTCATCTAATACATATATGCCGTATATTAATGCTCATACAATCAAATATATTTTGCATAAGTATGATACAGTTGTCGAAATAAAATTAATGCTCCACTGTCAGTTTTATGCCTATTAATAACAAATATATAAAGCGATTTGGATTGAGTAAAAGAAATACATCACAATATACATATCCGATCAATCCTACCGCAACCTCTTATATTTGACAATAATTATAATACCAATTTTTTCATCGACCACCCTTAAAACTCTCAACAACCCTCTAATCCAACCACACATCTCCTACTCAAAAAACTCTGGCTCGTAAGACGTCCCGACGCGTCCGCCCGATGTGCCAAAAAAGGGAGCCTATGCCCTACCGACATACCTTCACGGCGCATAGTAGTACTTCTCGTTAAGCTAGAATAAGACACCTTTTCCGGCACCTCTCAGCAACACATGTGCGGAAAGAAATATGTGCCTATGAATGAACCACATTTATTTGCGATGGATACCTTTATGAAGAAATACAATTATTCATTTGAAATCCAGTATATTTTCAAAAGTAAGTATTTTTTAAAAATATTTATAGCTAGAGTATAGGAGTTTTCTTGAAAATTGTCGTTTCAGTCATTATTTATAATGTACATAACCGAAGAATTAGTGATACTTTCCTTTATATAAAAATCCTATTCAAGAACTATCGTTTTATCGAATACGTAAGCAATCGAATATCGAATTTTCGATAAAAAAAATAACAAAAAACGAACAGAGGCGCGCGTAATGCGTCATCGAACGCTAGTATCATAAATACTAAATATAACTATGCTATATATAATTTATGATTAATTAATCCTTTATACAATTTTAGCGTTCGAGATAATCTATTTCGCTCTCAAACGATCTCAAATCTCGATCTCGAAATCAAATATCGAAATAAACGAAAGACGAATATAGGCGCGCGTAGCGTGCTGATTACCCTAGTATTATAAATACTAGCGTTCGATGACGTGCTGCGGGCGCCTCTGTTCGTCTTTTATTATTTATTTTTATCGAAAATGCGATATTCGATTGCTTACATATTCGATAAAACGATAGTTCTCGAGTAGGATTTTTATATAAAGGACTAGTGTTCGATGAAGCGCTACGCGCGCTTCTGTTTGTCTTTTGTTATTAAAATTCGATATTCGATTACTTACATATTCGATAAAACGATAGTTCTCAAATAAGATTTTTCAAAAAAGGGAGATACCTCGCAAAAATACTCGAAAAACGAACGAATCTCGACCGCTCAATTTATATATAGGATAATTTTAAAGTAATTATTTTTTATATATTTTATTCAGAGGCTGGAATAAGAGAGAACAACTTTATTATTAAAAAAAGAAAGGAAAACAAAGATTGTATTACTGGAAAAGTACTTTCGTTCATTCACATGTATATGCCATCCCTATGGTGTATTATTGGTAAGAAAATAACAACTCATTTATTACATAGTAATTTTACCATCAATCCAATATTTTTGTTTTTGTAATAACGGATCTTTATATTTTATTGGTTTCGACAGCTTGAACACGATTTTATATAATTCATTGTTGATCTTGGAAGGAAATGTATTATTCCAAAAGATTCGTTGAGCGCATATTCTTCAATGTTTTCTGTCCAATGGCCTCATCTTGCTAAGAAATTGATTATCTACTCCAAGAAATCGAAGGCGCCAGAAGTTATAAAATTTTTAGCTACTCATCGAGCGGTAATTGATGCAGGTATGTATTATTATTTAAGATTTAAGTAAGATTTATTAAAAAATTTATTTATAATAACTAAAATATTCCCAGTACTTTCTAAGAATTCACGATAGCTTATAGGCTTTATTTTTAATAGTTTTCTGCATAAAAACTAACAAGTCTTGTAAGGTTAACAATGTAACTGTTAAAACCTCACAAAACAACAGATTTTAGATTGCTTCTTTTTATATGTAGAGGTAAGAAGAGTTTTACACTTTTTTCAACTTACCGAAAAATAGCAATTCGCGACGCGATATGCTTACACAAAGTTGAACTTTACGCGACTTAATATGAAAAATAGTATTGCGATATGCGTGCGCTGCATAGGCTTACTGGGAGTCGCTTTTATTTACTTTGCGCACTCGTCTCGTACCGTACTATTAAGTTTTCAACTTTTTATTTTTCACAATTGATAACTTTTCCTATATATTATTTTTAAATTTATTTGTTATTTTACAGAACCCTACACAAGTTGAAGAGAAGCAAAGAAATTTCGAAGAGTGGTTAGTTGGATTAAATCAGCCGATACACCCGTATATTCTTTGCGTTGGAGAAATAAAATATATACAAACTTACATCGTTCTCAATAATGAAAAGTATTTCTACGAAAGTTCAGTTAAGGCTGTGGAAGCTTGTTATAAATGTTTAATAGCACTTAAAGCATTCCCTTGTTTTTGTGATTACGCGTTTCTCGATGAGGCTATATATAATTTTACATATAAGAAGAGTGGTACTTTAGTACTTAAATTTTGCGTTGATCTTAACAATATAAATCTTTATATTTATTTAGTTTAACATTGTATAAAGTTTATTTTTATTGTGCGAAATAAGTTGTAAAAATCGTTAAGATAAAACTAATGTCTCGCCGCCTGTAAACATTTCATTGAAATCACATTGTAAGTTTTGTAAATTTTATAAAAGTCATTAAAATGAACTTGTTAGTCATTGTAAATCATCTGTTAAAATTTATTTTAGAATTATATAGTGATCCAAACCTTCCGAGGAAAATTGTTGATATAGTAATCAATTATTTTGATAATTTGCTTCGTGAAGTTCATTTACCGTCATTATATAGTAATATAATTGAAAATGTTAAGACAGAATATAAAAGATTTGATTTATTACAAACAGAAGGTTTAATAAATTGCCAAGAGTTTGTAATCGGTGAAACATATGTAGAAAAAATTGTCAACGGTTTACCTTTGTTTGCACCAGATAAATTTTATGCA
Organism: Torymus tubicola; assembly: GCA_035583055.1. Classification (NCBI taxonomy): domain Eukaryota; kingdom Metazoa; phylum Arthropoda; class Insecta; order Hymenoptera; family Torymidae; genus Torymus; species Torymus tubicola. Next base: position 6,598 of record JAWWEQ010051461.1, on the reverse strand, counting down.
ATGTAAATTCCACTTGAAAAAACTCTTAAACAACTTTTAGAAATACCTAATATGTTTAACTCAATTATGGATAAGATTATTGCAAAAGATTATTAGAAAACTCACGTATTGTTATGAATATCATGCAAGCTGAATTATGGAAAATTAAATATGCTCATGTAATTCAGAATAGTATCGTTTTACCAACATATGTATATTTTGACGATTTGCAAGTCAAAAGTCCACCAGGAAGCCATGCAGTAACCAATAAATTTGGCGTAGTTTACGTTTTTATAACTTCCCTACCTCCTTGTGTAGCATCGCGATTAGACTGTATAATTTGTTGTTTATTAGTTCATGCAGAATTTGCAAAGTTACATCAGAAGAAGCTTCAAATTTAGTCGGTGAAGATAGATGGAAATTGAGAACAAGGAATAACTATGAGCTTGATGTTTTGTATGGAAAATTTGTAGATACTGGTATAAAAGAAAAATGGGGTATTTCAACGATGTAGATGGATTCCATGTAACAGAAAATATTACTGTGGATATGATGCATGATGTCTTGGTAGGTGTTTGTATGTATGTCATAAGTTCGCTGGTATACACATATATTTTTGATAAAGAAATCTTCACCCTACATGATCTTAATACCAAAATTCAATGCCATTGTATAAATACGGTTCAAGAACTAAATAAGCCACCAATTAACACACTCGATCGTATAAAATCTAAACTCAATTTAAAAATGTCAGCTTCGGAGATGTTTTACTTAGTTCAGAATTTTGCTTTAATAGTAGGTGATTTGATTCCTGTAGATGATAAACACTGGAATTTATATAAAATTTTGTGGCAGGTGATGGATATTCTACTTTCGCCGAGAACAGCTACACTAGCAGATGCAAAACTTTTGGAGAATTACGTAGAAAATGTAAATAGTTTGTATAAGGAGTTATTATAGAGTACATTGAAACCAAAATTCCACCTCTTAACGCATTATGGAACAACTTTATTGAGAAATGAACCATTTGTAAATTTTTGGAGTATGCATTCGTGAGTCAAACCATTGTACAGTAAAATCTACCGCACAGTCAACTAGTTGTAATAAGAATCTATTGCAAACTATTGGAACCAAAAATTACGTTAAAAATGTATAAAATGATGAAATCCTTAGAAGTTTTAGAGCGTATCAAATTTACTTCTGTATGTAGGATTACGAATAGAGTAAATTACTTTTATGAACCGCAAAAAAAAAATAATAAATATGTGTGTTATAAACAAGTGGAGAATAACGGTATAACGTATAAAATTGGAAGCATTCTCGTTGCCGATGTTTCAAATAGCGAAATTGATTTCCCCGAGATAATTCAAATCATTTGTTTTGACAATGAAGCTTATTTTTATTGTTCGCTCATTGAAAATCCAATTTTTGATACACACGTACCTGCTTATGTTGCTGAAGGCGTAAAATTGTAAAAAATAATGTACTTTATATAAACTCTCAATATATATTATAGTAGTAATTAAGTACCAATTGTAATATTACAGAAACCACAGTTTTGTATGAATAAAAATTTGTACAAAACAACTACATTATCACTTTATTATTAAATATGTACAATTCTGAAAAAAAATGATAAAGTAATAAGCTTTTTAAGAAAGAAGTTTAATTAAAATAAAATAAATAATTTTATATAAGAGAAACTATTATATATTTTGTATATTATAATACTTAAACAAAATTGAACTATATAAGCTTATAAGTTAATAAACACAATAAAAAAGTAGAATTTTATATTATTAAAATATTCTTTACTATTGTTCATTTATGTTAATTATATTTAAGGTAATTAAATTTATAATATTGCAATAATGCAATTTCAAAATTTCGCATGTATGTCCCAATACGTAACATAACCTTGCTATTAAATAACATTGCATATTGGAATGGTTACATATTGACCTGCTACTTTTATGTTGGTTATTTACTACAATAGATATACATTAATATAAATTAACTATTAAATCAAAATTTTTTATGATATCTACGTTGATTCTAATAAAGTAAAGACAAAAATATCTGCTTGATTCGGGATCATATATTTGTCTCTATTCGAATACAGCATTCGTCCTTCTCGTTAGGGATGTAACGACATTGGCACGTATATATCTTATACCACCCTAAAGGCGTATATTACGTGCCGGAGTTTTTTCAGTGTATAACTCTCCTCAGACTTCATACACACGCATTCACACTCTATACATTACAATATCCCACCAGTCCTCATCGTTATACTCTCACCTCCCCCACAACCACACACCGGTATATGTCTCTCTCTCTCTCTCTCCCATTGTGTAAAACCGTCGCGCAGGGCGCTCTTCTTCTTCTGTTATTTTTTTTCCTTTTTTTTTTAAACGAGATAAGAACCGCCCGCATGGAGGAATCCGCACACGAGGCGAACCCACGTCGAGGCGCGCGGCTGTTTACACACACACACACACAACGCGTTGTACGTTTCCGTTTCGCGCCCGCGCGCTCTCACACACGCACACAGGTATATATATATGTGTACGGGAAAAATAACCGGCTTTTTGCCCTCTTATCAGTGGACGCGCGAGCGCGCGCGTGCGGCTGATGGCTCAGCTGTCCCCGTATATTATATATACATGCGTACATATACAAGCAGCCGCGACCGACGGCGCCCCGGGTTCCACGCTGATTTCGTGCGGAACGTATACACGCGCGTCGTTATATGTTAGCTGATTGTCGCGCCCTGTATATATGACGTGGGAGGGAACTTTGTGAGTGGATATATAGATTCTCGCTATAGGGGGGAAAGGTGATGAGGAGGGAATAATAAGTGGCATTGTGGTGTTATAAGTTGGAAATGGAAAATGTATTGAATGCAAGGTTTTAAGTTTAATTAGGTAATTGAATTAAATTAAGGTTCTCGTGGTAGGGAAATAAAAGGATGGGGATAATTGATTGGAAGTATTTTTTAATACTACTATACGTGTGTAGGTACTTTCTGAAATTTTGAAATGTCAAGATAGAAGATTTTTATAGAAAAGTATGTGAATTAGTTTATTTGTAATGAGTTACAGATCAATTCAATTACAAAGTGGTAAAAACAACCATACGAGATCAACTATACATATAATATATACATGCAATAAAACATTTATATTATGGTATTCATATATAAGTAGTACTAAAATACACAGAAACATCATCAAATTTGATTTGCCTGATAAAAATGATAATATCACATATCCATAGAAACAAAATATTTGCATAATTGAAAAGTCATTATCACTTATTTATACAATACTTCCTATACCATTCAATCTACCCAAAGAAAAAGTCCCACCCCAAAACCTCCAAACCATCTTCAAACCAAACCACCATCCCTATCTCTCTTCCCCTCCTCCTTCAACTTACAACTCACCCCACGCGCACGCAATCTCGAAAAAGTCATTCTCGCACAGCCTCTCTCTTTCTCTCTCTCTTTCCAAACAAAAGACACACACACACACTTCACCCGCCTCTAATCCGCTCTAATCAGATCTTCAGTCCTCTCATATCTCAGCGCATCGGCATCACACACACACACACACACACACACAAAAGAGATAGTATGACATTTCCCGAGTTCCTCGACTCCGCGTGAGATAAGCAAATCAGCGTATATATGCATATATGTGCTCTCTCTCTCTCGCGGTTATCCACAAGGATAAGGTTTTAGCGCGTCTAGCCTGCTCACTCTCTCTCTCTCTCTGGCGTACCAGCTTATCGTTTATCGCACGACAGCCACGAGATTAGGCGTTGTGACGTCATTACATATATATATATATTTCACGACGGGTAGACGACGTATAGACAACGTATATATGTATATCTGCACTTCTTCTGCGTGTCCTCTGCCATTGGCCAAGCAACCAAAGGAGGAGCATATAAAATGTATAGGTATATGTGTGCATATGCATGTGAGTGAGTATATATATATGTTGAGGCTGCGAGAACGAACGAACACGGTTTATCTCGGCGTCCTTGGCTAATCTCTCGCGAGTGCGAGAACGCGCGGTGTGTTTCTCTTTCTCCACGAGAGAGAGAGAGAGAGAGAGAGCGAGAAAGAGAAAAAGAGATTGCCCTATCGACCTCGCGCGGTGGTGTGGAGTGAGAGCGAAAGAGAAAGAGAGGGAGAGAGAGACCGCGGGATGGAGTTTATCGCGACAAGTGTGAAATTGGTTCGGGGAATGGCGAAGGAGGTGGATTGAATCGATGGGGAAATGATTAATATTGATGGTTTTTCATGGTAATGGAGTTTTTTGGGTTGAGAAATTAATTGCGGGGAAAAGTATTATATATACATATGGGTGTGTGTGTGTATATATATAAGGTGCTTGTTATATACAGGTGTTTTTTAAATTGGTATGTGTATGGTTAAAAAGAGAAATGATTGTAGTTAGATTTGAAGGAATTATGAAACATTTAAGGTTTATGAGGGTTTCTTTGCTGTACTGGATGTGAATTTCGAAATCTTTTTAATGTATACTTGACGAAGCATTGAAGTTCTGCTCCAAAATATCTAATAATTTAGGATTCTGTTGTATGGCGATGTAATAAAATAACAATACCTAGCAATAAGCGTTGATATTACAGCTGTAGAAAATTAAACAAGTCGTCAAATAAATAAATGTATAATATTTTGACTATATAAATATATAGAAAATAAAAGCCGAAGTGTATATACGAATTTGTGGACCAGTGAAATGTATAATATATGAAACATCGTAATAAAACTATTTCTCGACAGCTTCTTTGAATTATAAAATATGCGACAGTTATTCAACAATTCACTATACTATTCGATGAGTTCAACCTTTTATTGTAAAAAATTCATACGTTTATACCACAATGCACATCATTCATCATTAACTCCAACCACCCCATGTTCATTAAAACCCTTTTACACATCTAAACCACACCTATATCGCTCAATACACTTCACTTCACGTTATCCCACCTCCCTGAAAGCTAAAAAAAAAGAAATTCACGAAAGCTTCGTAGTATAATATTAGACTCGCGTTTATACACATACATACATGTATATATACGTGACGTTGCCACACTTCCGAACGGCATTGGGGCTGCCGTTGCTGAGCGCACGGCGAGGTCGTAAAAGCCCGCGCAAAGCTGCCTCATACTCTTGCAACGCACACACATATGTATATATATATACCCGCGTGAGCTATCGGCCTCTTATCTGAACTAGTTGCGCGCGACCGCAGCGGTTCTCAAGCGCGGGGGAACTCCTCCCACGTTGTTCATATTATATATATATAGTGTAAGCGAACGCCTCGCGTCCTTCCTCCCCCTTCTTGTATATATAATAGTTGTAGAGGAAATTGGACAACACATCGAGTGTGTTTTCAAGAGGAAAATGTAGGTACACTTGTTTTTTTTCTTTTTACGCAATGTTGAGGTAATTGGGAAAGTGTTTTCTGTGTATATAAAATGAGGTTGGTTGGGTTGGTTATAATTGTTTTTTTTTTCGAATTTTTTGAAGTCGAATGAAATGTGGTAGGAGAAATTGTCGGAGTTGTATATCTTTTTGTTGTTGAGTAACATTTATGCATTAATAATGTGTATGAAAAAAGCTTATTTCGTCACATTTGTTGAACATATATATAGGGTTTCCCTAAACTTTTTGTATACATGAACAAAAATTAACTTTATTATAGTTAAGATCTTTAGTATAAAATATTGCTCAACACGTTTTTTCCGAATATAAATATTTTTCTGATAATGTCAGCTGTATGGATAACTTTTTATAGAACATTATATTAATTAAAATAGAAAAAATTTTGAATCCAATTTCGTAAGCGACTCTATAAAGATAAAATTTTGAAGTTCTACTTCTAGTCAATCGAGTATATATTAAACATATATAAATAGGATATTTGAAACAATATTTATTTACTTTGATAAATAATTCTATCATTATTTATTTTGACTTGATTCTTTTGTAGATCTTCGCAAAAATAGTAACACGAAGATACACCAAAAATACAAAGTTTTCGCAACTACATTCCACACAATAGCAGAATAAATGATTATCACAACTATAGGTATACGTTCACGCGTCCATTAATAATTATTCTCCATTCAGAACATTGATTTCAAGATATAGCACGCGTACATATATATGTAACGATCGACGAGTCACTGAATATATATACAGTCAACTTTTCATTTGTGAATGAACAGCACGCGCGCGCGCGACGCGATCATCGATGCGCGTCACCGCGTGGCGAGTATAGTAATCGGATGTTTATGCGTACAATATATATATATGCGTATTCGAGACGCAAGGGTGTCAGGTATCAGAGGCTCTTGAATTTATCCCGACCGATAAGCCGCGTGGCATTCATATATATGTATATATCAGCATTTCATTAACGATTTTGTAAAGATACGTATATATACGTACACGTAAAGGGTTGATCATTGTCTATAGAAAAAGTGGCGATCTATAAGATGACATAATATAGAGTACAATTAGCTTTTTTAATTAAATAATTGTATAGGTGGTAGTTCAAAAAAGATTTGTAGTAAA